>SNQJ01S0045494.1:204697-245098 GCA_010110895.2 Picea sitchensis
CCCCTTCTTATTTAAGTTCCAATTTAGCATGTCTTGCACATAATCAATAATTAAATCTTTAGATAAAATATTTCTCTTTTAAATTCTTAACTTGATTTTTCTTCATCCCCCTTTTATTAATTGATTATTTAGTTTTTAGTCTTCTTACCCTATTTAGACCTATGATTAATTTTCAACTGGGCTTATAATTTTTAAGGGAATTTAATAATTAATAAAAATTTACTCATTTAACATTTATTTTAAGGCTAACCATGTCAAAACAAATAATTGTTTTCTAGGCACCTAGGTTCATTGACTCACCTTTATTAAAATCGTGACGTGCCCTTCAAGACGCTCTACGTACTCCAAGGGTGCCACTCGCCTTTATTCATGTTTTATTTATGCGACATGCCCTTCAAGACACACTACATGCTCCAAGGCTGCCACTCACCTTTGACTGATTTTGGTAGTTGTCCAACCCTTGGAGTCAATACTCCATCAAGTGACCTTGTGAGAGACTAAGGGCCTCTAAGGAATAAGGACCCTGCCTTATTGCGCTCCCCTTAGAATCTTTGTCATCTACTGCCTGAGTCTTCCCTCACGACATTGTGGATCTCTCGAACTAGGTAATCGTTAACCTACAATTCGAGCCACGACGTGAGTGTTAGTAGGTCGTGGTAGGGCTGCTGCCACACCTCTCCCTCAATTTCTGGTTTCTGTGCATGGCCCCTTTACTCCTAATGTGAGTCTGATTAGCAAGCAATCGTCAGCCTGCATCCATTAACGAAACATGTAAACAATCCATAAACAACATCATAATATACCCAATCATATGTCACATATGCATAAAAAGAAATACCCAAACCATATACAATCCACTCCCTAACTCGATCCAGAGTCCAAGGAGGTCCACCGATGCTATCGACATACTCAATCTGTCAAGTGTCCTGCACACTCAGGATAAACCCGTCAATAACACCTATCTATACATAGATATCAAATAACATAACATCATAATCCATAAGCATCATAATTGAAATCCATAAGTGAAACAAACAACCATATACTAAACCAGATCACTTGCACGCAAGTGTCCTCAAAGAATGTCATATCATGTGCACGCTAGAGCGGGACGTTACAATTTGAGCACATCCTTGCATCATCCAAAGCATTTAAAACATGTTAACAATTTTATGAAAATGATCAAACATCTATCCTCTCACTATTCACGAACAAAATTATGTAGGATCACTATATATACTGATAAGAAACATATAAAAAATATATCCTTATATATCCTAAATTGAGCTATCATGTCTTCAAAACAAAAGAAAGTAAAAAGGACCATGTCAGTCACAAAAAAACCAGATAAAATAAAGATTCATAATCTAAGCATAGAATAAATTGTCTTTATTCCCTATTTCTTCTAGATCCATAACACCTTTAGCCAGTCCTTGAACTTCATTGGAGAGAGTATGAACTCATTGGAGAGAGTATCAACTTCCACATTTAGTTCCTTGTATATATGAGTGAAAATGACTTATTAAAAGGTTTGTGACACCTCCTTTTATTGTTATAGAACATGCTTAAGATGAACATTATAGATCTAAGAATCTCCCTACATCCAATTTATCACTAGGAAGAGTCACCAAAGATCTAAATATGTTTTGCACCCCCCTCCAAAGCATATTTGATTATAATTCTCAAGGCCATCAATTCTACATAATTGTTTGAACTCATCCCCAACCCAACTTTAAACTTTAAACAATGGGTTGGTTGGATAAAGAGAAGACCTCCAACATTTCTAAACATTTCTAAACTCAGGTGGTCCCTTCCTAGCCTTGTGGAAGAAACCCCATGCATGGGTCTTGTCAAAAAATAACTCACCCACTTGGTTAGGAAATCCTTGTTTGACTGACTGACATTCTATAGAGTGACAAAAATTATCTAACTTGAGAAAAAACTTGAACAATAGGAACATGCTTATCACCAAAAATATGTGGATTTTTGGCTAACCAGATGCCCCACATTATTAGGCAAGGCAAAGCTTGAAACTCTTTAAGTTCCTTTTTATCAAACCATAATCTCAAACACTCCATTAATTCTCCATTCCACACATTTGGAATACTTTTGCACTGCTCTACCTCTTTCCAAAGATACTAGAACATTTAACTACTAGATGAGTTATAGTTTCAACCTCCATTCTACACATCATTATAATCCTAGGTCCATGCCTATGCATTTTTTTGCATAACTTCCCAAGTCAAAGCCTTGTTCCTTGATGTTAGCCAAAGAATAATTAAGATATTTTTAGGGGGGAACTAGTGTCTAAAATTGCTTCCACCACCAAATTGGCTCTTGGCACTAAGAAGAAAACATGGATTTGTAACCCAAACATACAGTTTAAACCCATAAAGACTTGCTTTTTTTCATGCCATAGAATCAATCTCATTTTTCAACCTAATGTGACCTCTTTTGAGACCTTCTATATAATAGTTCCATAAAAATATGCAACGTCCCCGCCGTTACGAAAACAAAATCACGACGTACAACAGGTAATTTTTTTTTGTTGCGTTAAAAAATAAACATCACAAATTAAGAACTACATCATTGACACATCATCCAATATATTAATGAAACAATTTAAAGCATTAACAATCAATCATGTCACAACCAACACAACCATAATTTAGTAACGACATATAATCAACCATCAACATAAATGAATAACGACACAAGGTAACATCATCACTCACTACTCGTCATTGAAATAAATAACAACACAATCAATGCATCAACGAAGGATAGCGATACATAACATAAATGACATAGAAAAGTAGCACATCATGAAGCGTAAAGCAATTTACGAACATTCAATCAGATAAAGAATATAAATGACTACCCGCCCAACCTACCCTACAAGGTTAGGACCTCCAGGACACATAAACAACGCTCAAGCCCATGTTCCAATTGATTTTAACCATTTAAGGTCTCAGGGTTGGCGACTGTTCTGATGAACAAGGAGGTGTCTACGTCTCACTAACGCAATCAATCCAAACAACTAGCTAAATCAACAGATTCTATGATCATCAATCACATCAATCCATCAATCCTAAACATCAATTAATAAAGGCACAAGGGTAATCATTCACATAGCACATAATAGACCATATTAAATCCAAGGTGCAAGCGTTTATTAATTATTTTTGAGGCCCAAGGCCCAGTCACAAAAAGTAGCCATCCAACATAATAAATTTTCATTACGTGCTAGAAGACTAATGTCTAAGACCCTCATTTATTACATAAAATCCATTTGCGCAAGAAGTTCAAAATCTAAAACCATCATTTATTACATAAAATCTAATTGTGCAAAGTCTAAAATCTATAACTATCAATTATGACATAAAATCCATTGCGCAATAAGTCTAATATATAAACACGCATTCGTTACATCATCACAATTAGTGCGCAATAAAATCTGGATACACAATCAATCCTACATCATCATAATTAGTGCGCATTAAAAATCTTGTTCACAATCATCAATGCATCAACAATAACAATTGGCGAGATAGTAGCCTAATTATCAATCCATCAAGCAACAAATTTTAGGGTGCAAGAAATCTAGTTCCAATTTAAGGAAGGCCAACTCTACTTAAACCATGAATGAGTACCTGATTAATATCTTAAGAAGAACCATATATTAAGGCCACAATTAGTAACTCGTTCCTAACTAAAAATCTCACATTGAAATTTAAAAGGACCCCACCCAAAATAAAAGTTAAGAGAACTCAAGAGCCTCGATGCGTAGCCACCTAGCAATTATTAATCAATGAGATTCTCACAAGAATACAAGGTTGCTTTAAATCCTCTAAGGGATTCCTAGGAATTAGGAAGGCCAACTTAGTAAGCGACAGTGAAGGTCCCAACTACCTCAATTATCCATTAAAGGGCTCCAAGAGTTTACCCATAACCAAGAGAGATAAGGTCCTCCTATCTAGATTTACAACCCCCATACCATGATTTAATCCATGTCAATTATTGATCAAGTCTTAATAATAGCCACATCAACAATGATTCAAGGCTCAACTGAACCCCCTTTTTAGGCTCTGAAGTGAAAGCTCATTAGGGAGAAGAAGAATCGATTTTCAACAACGATTTCTGGATAAGGGTGAGAGTGAAGAAAAAAACAAACTGAACAAAAACATTTTAATGTTGACTAGGATCTATGGTAAAAAGTCAGTCAAGGGGTCTCATAAATGGAATAAATTCTACCAAACAATAAAGGGGGAGGTATGTTTAAAACCCTGTTGAGCACTCTATCAAAAATTGAAGGATACAACCTCTAAGGTGATCCTCTACACATTCCCGAAGGTAAATTCGAAGTGTGTCGATGCAGTCTTGAATATCCAAGGGTGAATGATCGACCCACAAAACTAGTAAATACCCGACTGTTTCTAGCTGACGGTGAGGTATAAGGTATGAAGATCGCTCAACACTCTACATTTTTTGATGCAGTTAAAACTAGAAGAAATTTGAAAAACGTAAGTGAAGATCATCGTTCGTTCCCCCTGTTCCAGAGAGCAATGAGTAGATAAAAAGGAACGAACACCCCTGTGATAGATATTTCGTTACAGGGAAGGGTTGCAGGGGCGCGATCCAACTCTCGTCCAACCACGAGCAGGGAAAATCCCCCGGGACTGCTGCTCGCAAGAGGATGACAATGCTACAGGAAAAATGCCTAGGGATGGCACCTTCTTATGCTGGGGAAAACACAAATAAACAGAAGGAAAAAAAACTACAGGTATTATGCCTACGATGGTTCCTTCTCCTGTTGAGAAAAACGAAAAATACATAGAAGGAAAAACAAAGGAAATGCACCTATGATGGCGCCTTCTCTCGCTGGGAAAATGAAAAAATACACAGAAGGAAAAACAAAGGAAATGCACCTACGATGGCACCTTCTCTCGTTGGGAAAATGAAAAATACACAGAAGGAAAAACAAAGGAAATGCACCTATGATGGCGCCTTCTCTCACTGGGAAAACATAAAATTTTCACAAAGCTAAGGATGCTTCTTGTGGCTCTTCACAACCCAATCATCATGGTTTCAATAATCTAAAATATGTAAGGAAAATAAATTAGCAATGACCTTCACCATCAATAAATTCCCATAAAGACCTGAATAAGCGCTGCTATTCAAAACTGATAACTAAGTTTAAAGCTGTATTGCATGCCCTGCTGCCAGCAACCACCGGAGTTCGAGGCCTATATACATACACATAACATTAACTGTTAACCATTTATTCTACCATAAACTTAACAAACATAAATCGCTCAAGGAAGCCATCCCTAAATTCACAAGCACTAAAATGTAATTACAGTTCAAATAAAGATTCGATATATATATATATATATATATATATATATATATATATATATTAAATTCTATAACATGAGACCATCCACTAACTATCGCAACAGAATCCATTCAGTAGCAAAGTCGGTAAAGGAAGGATTAGAGTTTCCAGAATCTCCATTTCAATGACTAAATGACATGCAGTAGGGATTATGACATGCATCTAGAGGGTCTAGAATCAATTTGCAATTACCATGACGATTTTCTAGATAGCGACAACCCTTAATTAATTGACAGTAACTTAGTTTCATAATGCATAGCGTCAAGAGACGATCTAAAATGAAATATAACAATGCTCCCTTTTTCTTACACCATGATCATAAATAAATACACAAAGTTTTAAGCCTACCGCTGATCAAGATCAAATCCATTACAAGCAATCAAATTTACAATTATTTAATCATAAATCAATAATAACTGACAATCAAATACCGTAATTGACGATGAAGAGATCGAAGATGTTCTCCAGAGATGGCGTCGCCTTCGACCTTCCGCTTGCTAATCGATGAGACCTCACCGGTACCTCCCAGCCAACACTAGGGGTACTCTTCTTCCCCCTTATCCCCTCGAGCCACAAATGGGCCATACACAACCACAACCATAAATTTCTAGCTCCCAACTCGCCTTGCAAGGTCGAGCTACCACTCTCTTTTCGAGCTGGGCATCCCAACTCCCACAAGAAAAATCAGTCAAGAAAAATCTGGCAGCATAACCTTACGCATTTCAGTGATGATCCATTCTTCTTCTTTGCCATTTATTTTATAGATTTCTCTTAATGACCATTTGCCAAATGCACGTTAAATTATTTTTATTAAAAATTAATTAGGAAAAACTCTCCCTCGTACACTTGTCACCCGATCCCTTAGTTGCACCAGAATTTCATTTATTTAATTAAATTAATTACCAATTTCCCTCACCCATCCTAAAAGCGTTCCTAAAAACACTCATTGCTATCCCTTTATTCCCTCAATTTATTTTAATGACTGGTGCCTTTCTTAAATCTAAGTTGAGTTTTATTTAGGAAAGTTCTCTAGACTAGATTCATTTCTATGTTCTACATTCCTTTTTGCATTTAATTCATTTTTTTTTGTCTAAGTTCTAAATTAGCATGTCTTGCACATAAGCAATAATTAATTCTTAGATAAATTATTTCTCCTTTAAATTCTTAATTTGATTTTTCTTCATCCCCCATTTATTAATTGATTAATTAATTTTTAGTCCTCATACCCTATTTAGACCTAGGCTATAATTTCAACTAGGCTTAGCATTTTTTTAAGGGAAATTTATAATTAATAAAATTTACTCATACGATATTTATTTTAAGGCTAACCACGTCAAAGTAAAATATTGTTTTCTAGGTACCTAGGTTCATTGACTCACCTGTGTTAAAAATAGTGACTTGCCCTTGAAGACGCACTACATGCTCCAAGGGTGCCACTCACTTTTATTCATGTTTCATTTATGCGACGTGCCCTTCAAGACGCACTACGTGCTCCAAGGGTGCCACTCGACTTTGATTGATTTTGGTAGACTTTCAACCCTTAGAGTCAATACTCCATCAGAAGACCTTTTGGGAGACTAAGGGCCTCTAAGGAATAAGGACCATGCCTTATTGTGTGCCCCTTAGAATTTTTGTGAGCGACTGTCTCAGTTTTCCCTTATGACATCGTGGATCTCTCGAACTAGGTAATCATTAACCTACAATTCAAGCCACGATGAGAGTGCTAGTAGGCCGTGGCAGGAATGCTGCCACACCTCTCCTCAACAAATCTGGTTGTTTTGCATGGCCCCTTTACTCCTAATGTGAGTATGATTAGCAAACAATCGTCAACCTGCATCCATCAACGAAACATGTCAACGATCCATAAACAACATCATAATATACCTGCTCATATGTCACATATGCATAAACATAAATACCCAAACCATATACAATCCACTCCCCGACTTGATCCAGAGTCCAAGGAGGTCCACCGATGCCATCGACATCCTCAATCTGTCAAGTATCCTGCACACTCAGGAGAAACCCGTAAACAACAACTCTCTATACATAGATAATCAAATGACATAACATCATAATCCATAAGCATTATCATCAAAATCCATAAGTGAAGCAGACAATCATATAATGATCCGGATCACTTGCACACAAGTGTCCTCAAAGAATATGTTAAATCATGTGTGCGCAAGAGTGGGATGTTACAAAATGATACTTACCTTCTAAGCTTGAAGCTTGTGCAGTCCTCTTGGCACTGTGTCCAAATGTTGGTATAATTTTGATCCCCCCTTGATTGATATTGAATATACCCCTTTCATGTAGAGAAATAGTCATTTCCTCAGGAAATATTACACATTCACCCCAACCTAGAATAAAATCAACACCAATCCTAACTTACTTACCATTCCCTACTTTCCAGGCCAAATGGTTCTCAAACACAGGGATATAACTAATTCCTTCCAATGAATGGAAACATTTTGAAGTTTTTTTCTTTAGCTCCTAATCCATTATATGAAATACCCCAGAATGATATGTTTTTGTTTAATGATTTGTCTCCTTAAACCTTGTTTCGTAAGGATGTTCCACAAACTTTTAGTTGCCAGAGATTTTCCAAACAAATGCTTGTTCTTCATCCCCCATCCACCTTCCTCCTTCTTCCTTGCTATAACTTTCTATTTAACCAAAGGGATACCCTCATTTTCATTTTTTCCATCCCAAAGAAAATTAAAAGAAGCTTTTTTAATTTTCTCTAGGACACATTTTAGTAAATAGGCCAAAGAGTGCCAAAACATTGGGATAGCTTCTAGTACCATTTTTACTAAATTTAATCTCCCCCCTCCAGACAACCATTTGTTACACCAACTATCGATTATGCCTTCAATTCTTTCCAATAACCATACCCAATCCCACTTCCCATATCCATTTGACTTTAAAAGACAACCCAAATATTTGAAACCTTCTTGCAAATTGAAAATCTTGAAAGAAAAAACCTCATCAACATATGTTCAACCTCCTGCTCTAGACCATTAAAGCAAATTGCAAATTTTTGCACATTTATTTCCATACCTGTAGTAGTACCATATATTTCTAGAATCTCCTGTAATTTCCTCTCTTCCCTTACATACCATTTGAAAATAGTGGAACATCATTGCCAAACAACAAGTGTGTTAACATTACAGTCCTACCAATTCTTATATTTGTAATGATTCCTAGCCTGTTGACATCTATAATAGCTCTACTAAATTATTCAATAACATGTAAGAAAAGTGAAGGAGACAAAGGGAAACCTTGTCGTAGGCCTATAGTAGGCTTAACAAATTATGAGGTAAAACCATTAATAAGCACAACAAATGAAACCAAAGGGATATAGTCCATTACCCATTTAACCATAGAAAGGAAAAAACCAACAAGTATGAGTATCAATCTTAGGTAAAACCAACTAGTTCGATCATATGCCTTTGATAAATCCAATTTGATGACCATGGATAGACATTTCTTTAATTTTATTGGGTGGAGACCTTCTTGCGTTGTCCCTCTTGCTTCATGTATCTAACTTCCAACTAAAAAACCAAACTTCCCTTGAGAAATATCTCCAAAGAAAACTCTTTTAACTTTGATTGCCAAAGCCTTAGCAATGATTTTGTATATACAATTGCATAAGGAAATAGGCCTAAAATCATCAAAAGTATTAGGTTTATCCTTCTTTTAAATCAAAGCTAAGAAGGTTAAATTGAAAGATTCTAGCAATTTACTTGTGCTTCTAACCTCTTCTAACACTCTCATTAAATCTTCCTCTATTGGATCTTAAAAACCAATATAAAAATCAAGAGTGCCATTGTCTAAACAAAGCCTTTATCTTTCTTAAATGAAGTTAGTATTGTTGATGATTCCTCCTTAGAGATTTCTTCCATCATCATCTAGTTATCTTCTTCAAATACAAAACTACTAAAATAGGTGGTTAGCTTCATAATTTCAACTATATTAGCCATGTTTGGCTCTTTATAAATTGACAAAAAATGTGAAATTCCTATATCAACTATCTCTGAGCATCTTCTAACAATATGGCCTTCATTTTTCATTTCCTAGATGGTGTCAATCCTCTTCCTATGATTAGCATATTGATGAAAACAAAAGTTTTTTCATTCCCTTTATCTAACTACACTTCCCTACTCTTCATCCTCCACTTGAACTCTCCCCTTTCAAGTGAATTTCTTTTTAGTCTTCTAACTCCTCGATCTTATGTTTTTCCTCCTCCTTGAAAATCCATACTACATTCTTCTCATACATATTAGAAACCTTTTTTAGTTTCTTTTAGGTCCTTGTCCAAATTATTTTGTTTATTTGTTGCCCATGCTACCATGGCCTCTTTTATCATTTTCAAAGACGTTTTGAAGTGAAAACTGGCTATCTCTCTTGATCCTATGTCATAATTTATCCATTATCTTTTGACTAACCCTTGAAATTCTACTTCCTCTAGCCAATTAGGGCTGAATTTGAAAGGGCCAACATGTTTACAATCTTGCTTCTCCAACTAAATTAGTATAAGAGAATGATCTAAACCTCCCCCTACCTCTACTCCTGACCTTATATTATCAGTTTAAAATAGAATAATTTTAGACACCAAAAATATATCCAATTTCTTAGATACNTGCACATTTATTTCCATACCTGTAGTAGTACCATATATTTCTAGAATCTCCTGTAATTTCCTCTCTTCCCTTACATACCATTTGAAAATAGTGGAACATCATTGCCAAACAACAAGTGTGTTAACATTACAGTCCTACCAATTCTTATATTTGTAATGATTCCTAGCCTGTTGACATCTATAATAGCTCTACTAAATTATTCAATAACATGTAAGAAAAGTGAAGGAGACAAAGGGAAACCTTGTCGTAGGCCTATAGTAGGCTTAACAAATTATGAGGTAAAACCATTAATAAGCACAACAAATGAAACCAAAGGGATATAGTCCATTACCCATTTAACCATAGAAAGGAAAAAACCAACAAGTATGAGTATCAATCTTAGGTAAAACCAACTAGTTCGATCATATGCCTTTGATAAATCCAATTTGATGACCATGGATAGACATTTCTTTAATTTTATTGGGTGGAGACCTTCTTGCGTTGTCCCTCTTGCTTCATGTATCTAACTTCCAACTAAAAAACCAAACTTCCCTTGAGAAATATCTCCAAAGAAAACTCTTTTAACTTTGATTGCCAAAGCCTTAGCAATGATTTTGTATATACAATTGCATAAGGAAATAGGCCTAAAATCATCAAAAGTATTAGGTTTATCCTTCTTTTAAATCAAAGCTAAGAAGGTTAAATTGAAAGATTCTAGCAATTTACTTGTGCTTCTAACCTCTTCTAACACTCTCATTAAATCTTCCTCTATTGGATCTTAAAAACCAATATAAAAATCAAGAGTGCCATTGTCTAAACAAAGCCTTTATCTTTCTTAAATGAAGTTAGTATTGTTGATGATTCCTCCTTAGAGATTTCTTCCATCATCATCTAGTTATCTTCTTCAAATACAAAACTACTAAAATAGGTGGTTAGCTTCATAATTTCAACTATATTAGCCATGTTTGGCTCTTTATAAATTGACAAAAAATGTGAAATTCCTATATCAACTATCTCTGAGCATCTTCTAACAATATGGCCTTCATTTTTCATTTCCTAGATGGTGTCAATCCTCTTCCTATGATTAGCATATTGATGAAAACAAAAGTTTTTTCATTCCCTTTATCTAACTACACTTCCCTACTCTTCATCCTCCACTTGAACTCTCCCCTTTCAAGTGAATTTCTTTTTAGTCTTCTAACTCCTCGATCTTATGTTTTTCCTCCTCCTTGAAAATCCATACTACATTCTTCTCATACATATTAGAAACCTTTTTTAGTTTCTTTTAGGTCCTTGTCCAAATTATTTTGTTTATTTGTTGCCCATGCTACCATGGCCTCTTTTATCATTTTCAAAGACGTTTTGAAGTGAAAACTGGCTATCTCTCTTGATCCTATGTCATAATTTATCCATTATCTTTTGACTAACCCTTGAAATTCTACTTCCTCTAGCCAATTAGGGCTGAATTTGAAAGGGCCAACATGTTTACAATCTTGCTTCTCCAACTAAATTAGTATAAGAGAATGATCTAAACCTCCCCCTACCTCTACTCCTGACCTTATATTATCAGTTTAAAATAGAATAATTTTAGACACCAAAAATATATCCAATTTCTTAGATACGCCAGCCTCACTAGATATATTATTCCTCCAAGTTGACCTAAATTTGATATGTTCAACATCAACTAAACCTGAACTTTCTATCTCGTGTTTAAAGAAATTAGCCAATATGTCTAGCCAAGTAACTTCTCCCCACACTTATGATCTATTCAAAATGAAGTTTAAATCCCCTCAATGATAACTCTCTTTTCCTTAATTCACCCCAATGAGAAAAAACCCTCCCAAAAGGATTTCCTATCATCATAAGGCCCATGTCAGTTTATTACTAATATATTCCATCCCAGGTCCTTGAACATAAATTCTATTTGGATACCCGAGGCAATAAACAAAGGATTAAGTAAGGAAATGGACTTCTTCGAACTATTGAGGACCCCTCTTGAATTAGATACTACATCAAGGGATAGGAATTCTGATTCTTTAAGGAGATTACCTAGACCCCCTATGACCTTTTGACCTTTCCCCATATTTTCCTGCACAAGTTGTCTTGTGAAGCTCCACTAAATGAGCAAGGGCCAATATTTTTGAGGCACTACTAAGACCTCTTATGTTTAAGGATAAGTTAATCATATGAAACCCCGAGTATGGGTTTGTACCACTTGAAGGACCCATAAAATAGACTTTTTCTTCCCCTTCTAGATACATTTAAAAGCATTCTCTTATACATGATGTAAAATAGATTTTCTTCCTACTATAGAAAGTTCTATGTCCTTGAAAGGGTTCAACTCTAGTCCTGATTTTGACCCCTTTTCTCCCAAAACTCTCTCTCTCTCTCTCTCTCTCAAACTTAAATGATATCCACTAGAATTCTTAGCTTCTAGGACATTCCCTAAGCCACACAACCCCAAACTAGATTCCACATCTTGTGAGCCTTCATTAGATCAACTCCCAAAATTGGATGAAGGACATACATTATCCTTTCCAGGGATAGGGAAAGGGTTTCTTTTTCTTATACTACAAACCCTAGTACTCTTACTTACCTAGTGCTTCCCCCCTAAGCTTATATCTATTTCTAAGTGTGTAGGATAGGATTCCTTGTCCACTAGATGCATAATAATTTGATCTGAAAGAAAAGAAATATTAGAGTTAATATTGTGAGACTTACTAGAAATATTGCTTTCCATCTCTACCAAAACCGACTCAACATCTTAAATCACTAGAGCTTATATTCTTTATGAAGGTCCATTAGTTCCATGCTCATCAAGTCCTTCAAGCCCTTGTCAAGGAATTATTATGGATAAACATATTGGATAATAAACTTATCATTCCTTATCTCCCCACCTTCTGCCTCATTTAATCTGACTTCCATTAATGAAACTAGTTCAAAGTCTAATCCTTGTTTCATGACCTACTAGTATTGACTATGTCAATTCCTTATGATATAACTCCTTTAGAAAGTTCAAATTTATTTTTAATCTTAGTCTATCCCTCCTTAAGCTCTATTTTTTTCTCCACACCCTTTTTAAGAACAATATAGGACAATTTTCCACTATATGTTCACATACATGACAACAAGAAAACCTAAAAGGAATTTGCAATAATATGGTAATTGTGTATGCACACCATAGTCAATCAGTGGGTGTACTTAGATTTTGACGAAAACATGTGTATTCCTCGGATATACCTTTCTGATGGGCTATCATGCACCTAAAACGAAGATCGTATGCAAAAGTTACGACCCCGGGAAGTTGATGTACTAACTTACCCAAACGGGGCCCACATGACTGTTGGCGCTTCATCTCCTAGGGTTATGTTTTTGGATGTCTAGGTTTTTTGACATTCCTGTTTATTGTAGAAAGGCCTTCAGAGCCTCATTGTAATCATCTTCTTGTGAATGAGCACAACCGTCACATCTCTTCTCAGAGATAAGCCCCCACCATTCTAGCAAGCTTGTTTTCCACTGCAATTTACAGTTTCAACTTATTTCCTTATTGAATAGAAATCGATTTTACTGTATATCTCTTATTATGTGTTAAGAATCTTTCGATAATAATCTGTATTCATTTCATTCTTCTCATAAAATCCAGATCAATGGTATCAGAGCGGTCTTCTCCTCGTTGTTCTTAATGCATGTCCCCAATGAGGTCAAGGTACAAAGAATTGGGTCTCGAGCTTGTTTCTCTTGAGGATAAAAGATCTTGCACACCCAATTCACCTCTTATGGTGGGAGAAAAGAAAGACAATGGGACAGGATATCCCTTCAAAATGTTGCTCGAGGAATCCCTCATGCAACAGAGGAACGAGATGATGGATAGTTTTGCGCAAATCCTTCGACAATTACCAACATGTGACACATATTCCTCAAACGGAGGTGCCGCCCCCTTCAAGGTACAAATCAACTTCAATATTCCTATATTTGAAGGTCAGATAGACACCGATGCTGTAGAAAAATGGTTGAATTTGCTAGAAGGGTATTTCTCTATCCACAACTTCTCGAATAGAGAAAATATTAATTTTGCGCTCCTCAAAGTCGTTCCCCATGTCAAATATTGGTGGGAAACATTTTGTGAGCAGAAGGAAATAAATGAACCTCCATTATTTACAGTCACGGTCACCTGGGAGTCCTTCAAGGATGCTATTAAGGAACAATACTACCCTGTTGGAAGTTATGACGACCTGTACACAAAATGGACCATAGTGCGGAAAGAAAGAGACCAAGTAATGCTCGAGTTCACGAATATCTTCCATGCCTTGCACACCAAGCTGGCTATCAAATATTCTAAGCGAAATCTAGTGCTCAAGTATCGCGACGGTCTGCATAGATACATCCAGGCCGAAATGAAGTTTCTAGACATCTCATCGTTGGGCGTGGCCTACCGATATGCTGTCAAAATCAAGTAGAAGCTCAAATAAAAGATGCGGCAATTTCGGCATGAGAACCCCTCACATCAAAAGCCAGGAAAGGGAAGCCCCAAACCATAGAAAAAAAGACAAAGAAAAGAGGGACCGCCTTAGGACAACTAGTTCAGGCCAGAAGCAAAGAAGGACACCGATAAGACAAAGAAAGATACCGGGAAGTGGTGCGACTTCCGTAAGAGCCCCTGGCATAACACTGTTGATTTCCGCTCAAAGAAATCGTTGGTGGCTGAGGTGAAAGCCTATGAATCAGATGCAGGTTCTGAATCTGAGACATAACTAGAAAGGGGGAGACAAATCATTGACGCTGAACCCAGTGCTACTATTTCTACCACCAAGCTCCAGCCTCGTGAAGCAGATGAGCCAGGGAAAGGCGAGCACATTTTTCATTCACATATGTGGGTGAAGGGTACCCCATTGAACTTCATCGTTGATAGAGGTAGCCAAAAGAAACTCATCTCAGCAAAGTTTTTCAAGTGACTCGCCCTACCGAAAATGCCGCACCCGCATCCCTACACCATCGCATTGATCCGCCAAGGAAGCAACATCTGTGTCAACCAACAATGCCTCTTTCCATACAACATCAAGCCCTTCAAAGATGAGGTATTCTGTGATGTTTCCCCTCTTGAAGTTTGTAATGTTCTTTTGGGACAACCATATTTATGGAAACGCCATGTTGTATATGAGTCTAGGCCTCACAATGTTATTATTACTTTGAACAAGAAATTGTACAGGATACCCAAGGTAGTCCCACCTAGTGATATTTCCTTGATCTCTGCCAAGCAATGTAGAAAGGACATCTCTCAGACGGGGAAGTTTTCCTTCTTCGTGTTTCGCTCTGAGAATGAGAAAAATATCGCAGCCACATCTAGGGTCTCCGTCGAAAACCTCTCCACACAACATAAGTATGTGGATAAGGTCGTGGAATAATACTCAGATATCTTATCTTCACCTACTGGGGTACCTCTGCACTGTCAGGTCAAGCACCCCATATATCTGACCCCTGGTTCACCACTTCCCCTTGGGCTAGTCTACCGTCGCTCTCTATTAGAGAATGAGGAGATCAAGCGACAGATCCAAGAACTGCTCCACAGGGGGCACATCCGTCCCCTCTCGTCACCTTGCGGGAGCCCAATCATGCTGTTACAAAAGAAAGATGGAACCTGGTGACTCTGCATTGATTACCGGGCCCTGAATAAAATCACAGTAAGAAACCGGTACTCAATTCCCCGAATTGAAGACCTCGTTGATCAACTCACATGGGACAAATACTTTAGTAAGATTGATATGAAGTATGGCTATCACCAGGTCCTGATAGAACAAACAGATGTATGGAAGACAACCTTCAATTCAAAGGAAGGTCTTTTTGAATGGTTGGTTACGTCCTTTGGTTTGAAAAATGCTCCAACCACTTTCATGAGGATCATGGACGATATCCTGCGACCATTCACCAATAATTTTGTAGTGGCATATCTAGATAACATTCTCATTTACATAAAGACTTGGGAAGAACACTTGCAACATATTCAACAAGTTCTGCACACCCTACGAAAACACAAGCTATACACCAACTTGGAAAAATGCTCCTTCGTCATGGACAAATTCCATTACCTGGGCTACATCGTTGATCAACATGGTGTACATGTAGATCCAACCAAGATCCAATTCATCCATGATTGGCTAGCCCCAACCACACTCACTGAGCTTCATATCTTCTTAGGCCTTGCCAATTTCTACCACAGGTTCATGTTGGGATTCTCCGATATTGCATGGGATCTCAGCCAAGTAACCAAGGGTGGTGGTAAGGGGAAATTTGTGTGGGGCCGGTCCCAACAACAAGCGTTCGATGATTGGAAGTAGTGCTTGTGCTAAGCCCAAATACTTTCACTACCGGACCTGCAACAACCCTTTGAGATCTAGACATATTATTCCAACTATGCTGTGGGTGTCGTTCTCACTCAGCACGACCACCCTGTGGCATATCATAGTGAGACACTATCAGATGCTGTCCGTACGTACCCTACTTATGACAAAGAAATGTACTCCATTGTGCAAGCCTGTCGCCAGTGGAGACATTACATTCTTGGGAAGGAGAAAATCATCCACACCGATCATAAGTCACTGCAGTTCATGTAGACACAAGGCAAATTGCATAATGACCTCCATCAGAAGTGGTCCACATACTTGCAACAATTTCACCTCAACATCAAGTATAAAACAAGAAGCACCAACAATGTCACTGATTTCATTAGCAGACTGCCAGTTGCGACACTCACCATGGTGCTAGACTCTTGCGACCATGAGACCTTTGGATGGCCCCAACTCTATGAGATAGACCCAAACTTTTCCACCACCTACCAAATGTTGGGCGCAAACGTATTTTTCGCTAATTTCCATCTTCAGGATGGGATGTTGTGCCCTCTGGGCCATATTTGCGTTCCATCAAGTGAGCGAGTGAAGATGATCTGGGAATCCCACTACAATCAGGTGGCAGGACACTTTGGTGTTGAAAAGACAGTGGAAATGTTGTAGAAACATTTCTACTGGCCAAAACTTCGACAAAAGGTCAACAAGTATATCAGGTCTTGCAGTGCCTGCACTATTGCAAAACAGACCACTAAGAAACACATCCTATACACCCCTCTTCCTACTCCTAACATGCCATGGTAATCATCTCAATGGACTACATGTCGGGCCTCCTATCCACCAAGAGGGGAAATGACTATGTTTTTGTGGTTGTTGATCACTTTTCTAAGATGACGATTCTGGTCGCCTGCAAGAAGAGCATCATAGTAGAGGCCACTGCCAAGCTCTTCTTTGAATGAGTCTGGGTACATTTTGGAATACCAAAAACCATTGTCTCAGATCATGATAGTCTATTTCTCAACACATTTTGGTCGAGACTCTGGTCACTGTTGGACACCAAGCTCACCAAATCCACAACCTTCCACCCCTAGATAGATGTCCAAACTGAGGTCGTAAATCGAATGATCATGCATATACTGCACATGTATAATTCCAAGTACCCTCACACATGGTATGAGAGTATTCCCTATGTCCAACATAGCTACAACCAAGCCCTGCATAACTCAACCAACCATAGCCACTTTTAGGTGGGGTTGGGCTTCCAACCAATGGGTCCCATAGATGTTTCACTACCCCTTGTGGTCACCTCGACTTACTCATCTCTTGCTCCAAATGAAGCTGAAAAATTCACCCGGTTCATTAAGAGAATCCAAATAATCTTCCAACAGGTTCAGGATATCCTACAGAAGTCCAATGATAAGTACAAACAACGCCATGATCAACACCGGGTGCCACATAAGTTTCAAGTAGGCGACAAAGTTTGGTTTCAATTGCAGAAAGAACTCCTTACATGAACCCATCGAAAGTTTCTCCCACTCTGTTATGGTCCATACACCATTACCAAGGATGTGGGTGATAATGATTTTGAGCTCAACATTCCTCCTTTCCTTAGCCTGCACCTAGTGTTCAACGTGGATCTCCTTCGACCTTATTTCCCACCATTATTGCACACCTCAGAGGTAGCAGAACAATTGACACCAACAGATCTCAACACTGACTGCATACAATAGGAATCCAGTGATAAGATTGTGGACAAATAGGTCAAGGACACTCGCCAGCAAAGGAACCAACTTTATAGAGTTGTCAAAGTAGGGCAACTCTTGCACCAAGGCAAATGGCTCACCCGGTGCCAAATTCAACATAAATTTCCTCATCTGATGGGGGCACTCAACGCAATGGAGAACATTGCTTCCTAAGGGGGCAAAATTGATCCATATGGATTTCAGTGGCCTCCTATCTATTCCAACTGGATCATTTTGGTAGTTTTCTAGTTTGGCAGGTTTTTCCTAGTTTTTGGGTCCCTGACTTCCGGGGCTGTTTTGAGGCCCTAAATAATGTTTTTAGGGCTCGCCAAAGTCAAAATAGAAATAAAGTTAGAATCTGATGGAAATATGTGTATTCCTCGAATAAACCTTTCCAATGGACTATCGTGCGCCTAAAACGAAGATCATATGCAGAAGTTACGACCCCAGGAAGTTGATGTACCAACTTACCCAAACGAGGCCCGCATGACTTTTGGCGCTTCATCTCCTAGGGTTAGGTTTTTGGATGTATAAGGTTTTTGACATCCCTGTTTATTGTAAAAAGGCCTTTAGAGATTCATTTTAATCATATTCTTGCGAATGAGAACAACCGTCACATCTCTTCTCAGAGATAAGCCGCCACCATTCTATCAAGCTTGTTTTCCGCTGCATTTTACAGTTTCAAGTTATTTCCTTATTGAATAGAAACTAGTTTTACTGTATATCTATTATTATGTGTTAAGCATCTTTTTATAATAATATGTATTCATTTTGTTTTGCTCATAAATTTGGACCACCAACATATCATACGATCTTGCATGTGCCACCTGTGGTTACCATCTCGAGACGAGTTTTTCTTAGCGTTTGTCTTGAGGATGTACATGCGTAGGGGAATCATGTTTTCAAGTGTTAGGATTTTTTTCAGAGGATTAATCCTTCCGAACTTTCCCTGGTTTGGCTCATTTCACACTTCATGGTTTGTGTTTCTCTTCTTTGCATTTTACTCTGAGAAGTTTTCATAGCATCGCGAGATTTCTCTGTGTGAGTGCTAGGCGTTCATAGCATTGTTGGATTGTGTATGGTTGCATCGTCACTAAACTGGTAAGAGTTTTAACAACCTCTTTACTCGTTTTGTTTCTCTGTAAGTTTTTATTATCTGAGCCATTAGCTCGCGGTGGTGGTAATTGTTATTTCACCGGCTCCGTCTAAATGTCTCTATGACATTTGCCATAGTGAACTTCTTACTCGTTGTGTAAGTCCGTTATATAATGCTTAATGTTATATTTTGGTCGCGGTAATCTTTCGCTTCCAATTCACTTAGGGTCTGAAGGGTCTTACCCATGGACTCATTATTCTCTAAAATTTTGTGGTTTGAAGAATCTGTTCAAATTGTCTATGTGATTCAAACTCAGTTAAGACTCATGTTAAATAGAATATTGGGTTTCACATAGAGTCGATTTGTTCTCTAGTTTACTTTGTAATATTTCTTGATACATTTATTCCCGGGTAATTGACTAATGATGGGCCCTATGTATTGTTTGCGAGGGTACCCATCACCCATTCAACTCCCTATACATTCGGGTGGATTTCAAGCGACAGACGGAGATACAAGGACATTCGGTACATCCATGGTAAGTTAGTATTTTATTTGTGTATATACTTATATTGTCTAATTAACTTCGTACCACATCCTAACTTGTTTTTTGTTTTATGTATAGGTACCAAGGAGGTTGGTACCATGGAGATTCATGAATACCTTTGCTTAGAAAGGTATTCGGGTTCCATCCCTTAGCTACCTTCGAGTTTAGCACCACAATTTAGGACTGTTCTATTGTTATAGCTAGTTGACCGAGTAATTTGTGTATTCATGAAAATATGTAACTTAGAATTGATACCTACGCATTTTATGATTTGTAATATTCAGTTATCATTTATAATCCTGGTTTGTTTACTGTTATTTCCTTTGTTGAACATAAACGATCATCATTTGTTGGTTTCTATACAATGTAATGATTTCCTTTCGAATAAATACATAGTGTGTTTTGTTTAAACTTTGTAATATTTTTCCTTTCGGATATATGCATAGTGTTTAACTCTGTAATGATTTTCCTTTCGGATATAGGCATAGAGTTTAACTGTGCAACAATTTTCCTTTCGGATATAAGCATGGTGTTTAAATCTGTAACGATTTTCCTTCCGGATATAAATATCTTAACTTTGTAATGAATTTCCTTTTGGATATATGCATAGTATTAAATGTTAACTTTGTAATAAATTTCCTTTCGGATATATGCATAGTATAATATGTTAACTCTGTAATGAACTTCCTTTCAGATATATGCATAGTATAATATGTTAACTCTGTAACAAATTTCCTTTCAGATATATGCATAGTATAATATGTTAACTCTGTAACTATCTTCTAATCTGTGTCGATTCCTTTCTAGTTGTGTACATTGTATTTGTTGGAACTTTGTTCTCTTCCCTACAAGTCTCTTATACAATAAAACTCTAGTTTATTAACTAGGTTTTTACCTACGAATTTATTATTGGTAGTATGGTTCTATTCATAATAACTATTAACTTCCTTTCACAATTGTTCTACCCGAACTTATGATATGCATCGACATCTCATATAACAAGCATTATTTCTAATAATGTTATCAGTTATTTATACCACATAATTTAGCCACAATAATGTACAAATAAAAACACAATAATATCTAAATCAACATATTCATAACAAGAAATAAACCTGGAACTTTGGGGAAACCATACATTGAAGACCATGTTCCTCCCAACCTTAGGCTAAAGTCCTTGTCACCTATTTCAACCCTGAGCTGAGTTCAGAATCCAAGGGGCTGCCTATGTGGTCACTTGCAGAATTCTGAGCTCCAGTGTTGTGAGTAATCTTTGTAAAATTTTACTATGTCAAGTCGGTCTGCGCATAGCCTTTCTCAAGCTATCAAATTTTCCTTTTTGGAATGGTGTCCCATTCGCTTGTCATGGCTTATTTTATTTTACCTAGGACTTGTGACACTTGTCTTGAGCCTCCTGCTCACTGACGACCTGTCAAATTCAACTTTACACATGTTCACAAATTCTCCTATAAATCTGGAATGTGTCTTTTTGAAGTTAAGTTAATTTCATAGCTTGTCTCAGTCTGCTGCCACTTGGACAAACCTTTGGATTCCTAACTCCCTCTTTAAAAATTGCTTCAATGTGTGCCCCTTTTACTCATGTGTTTATTTTCATAAAATAGTAAGGTTTTACAATTCAATTTTGGTCAATCGACCAAATTTTCTTTCTGGAAATATAATGAAAATTCTAAATTAAAAATAATAATAGAAATAATAATTAAAATCCAATTTGTGGGGTATCACATAGACTCCCCCTTAGAACTTATCACCTTCCTTGGTGATATCTAGTTTTCATCAATACCATTTTGGAATAGAAATGGATATGTTACCCGCATATTACTTTCCATTTCCCAAGTAGCCTCTTCTGGACTAAGGTGCTTCCATTGCACCTTTACTTGTCCTACGACTCTACTCCAGAGTGTAAGTCCCCTCTTGTCGAGAATACAATCTGGCTCTACTAGTAACTCACCCATGGGTTCCATCTGTATCATTTTAGAATCAACAACGTGAGTAGGGTCATGTATATACTTTTTCAATAATGAAACGTGAAACACATCATGCACTTTTACTGTGGATGGAAGTGAAAGTTGATAAGCTACAAGTCCTATTCCAGTAAGTATCTCAAATGGGTCGTGATACCTAAGTTCTAACTTAGTATACCTTCCCAACCGCAAATAACTCTTTTTAGGTTTAACTCTAATATACAGATGATCTCCAACATTGAAATCTCTCGGAGTCCCTTTTGCATTAACATAACTTGTTTGCCTGTCCTGAGCTACTTTCAGGTTCTGTTGTACCTGTTTCACTGTTACTTCCATGTATTTTAACATATATGGTCCTATCATTAATCTATTTACATTATTACTCCATGAAACATGTGTATTACATTTTCTACCATATAAAATTTCAAAAGGACTAAGTTTTGTTGAAGCTTGACAATGATTATTATAAGAAAACTCAACTAAGTACAAATATTCTTCCCATTTACCAGGTTTGTCCATAACATACATTCTAGCATGTTGTCAAGAATCGAGTTAGTTCTTTTAGTTTTCCCATCCATTTGCGAATGATAAGCAATACTGAAATTCATTTGGGTATCTAACCCTTTAAATAAAGCCTTCCAAAAATTTCTAGTAAACTTAACATCTCTATCAGATATTATAACTTTAGGGATTCCATGTAACCTAAATATTTCCTTCATGAATATTTCTTCTATATTAATCGCCTTGTAGGTTGATTTCATAGGTATAAGTGTGATGCTTTACTTAATTTATCAACCACAACCATGATTGATTCATTTTGTTTACTACTTCTAGGCAATCTAGTAATAAAATCCATACTTATCACTTTCCATTTTCATTCAGAATGGGTAAGGGTTGTAGTAGTCTAGTTTGATGTTGATGTTCAACCTTAACCTGTTGACACTCCAAGCATCTAGCTAGATTCTGCAGTTTTACCTTTAATATTTGGCCAATAGAATTCATTTCTTATCATAGTGATTAATTTATGGTAACCTAGGTGTCCAGAATATGGTTTCTTATGCAACTCATCTAAAATTAATATCTTAATTTCATTAGATTCTGGTACAGACAATATTTTTTAATACATTATTAGTCCACTTTTTGAGAATCTGAAATTTGATTCTTCTATTCCCACTGAATTATCAACAATTTTTAACTTAATCTTTTGATATTCTGGGTCTTTTTCAGCTGCTATCCTTACTCTTTCTTCTAAATCTTTTTCGTAATTACTTCTAGTAACTGTATAGATCAGATTTACGTTTCTACTCAATGCATCTGCCACCTTATTTTCTTTTCCTTTTATGTGTTTTATCTCAAAATCATACTCGCTTAAGAAGGCTAACCATCTTCCTTGGCGACCATTTAAATTTTGTTTATCAAACATATATTTTAGAGTGATGCTATCCGTTAACAATAAGATTTTTTGTCCTACGAGATAATGCCGCCACATATTTAATGCATGTATTATTGCAACCAATTCCCAGTCACGTGTTATGTAATTTTCTTCATGTTTATTTAAATTACGAGATTCATAAGCTATTACATGGTTTTCTTGCATGAAGGCACCACCAAGCCCTTCACGGCATGCATCCGTACATACTACAAAGTCTTTATCTAGGTATTCCATTTTTGATATAGGAGTTGTAGTTAAGAGTTTTTTTAATTTGTTAAAACTTTCTTGACATTTCTCGGACTAGATGAACTTAGTTCCTTTCTTTTGTAACGAGGTTATAGGATATGCAATCTTAGAAAACCCACTTCAGTTAATATCCAATTATACCTATAAAGGATCTTATGTCCGAAACATCCTTAGGTTAAGGCAAATTAATTATAGCCTTTATTTTTTCCAGGTCGACAACTGTTCCTTCTTTGGAAATTATATGTCCCAAATACTGAATTTGATCTTTATACAACTCACACTTACTTAGTTTTGCATATAATTTTTATTCTCTTAGTATTTGCATAGATGAGTATATCATCTATAAAGACAATCGCAAATTTACCTAGAAATTTTCCCAAAATATTGTCCATCAAGCACATGAATGAGGCTAGCGAATTAGTTATCTCAAAAGGTATTACAACAATTTTGTAATTTCCGTACCACATTTTAAATGTTGTTTTATAAATATCTTCATTCTTTATCCTAAATTGATGATAACCAAAACGTAAGTTAATCTTAGAAAACATTGTAGCTCCTTGTACTTGATCAAACAGATCATCGATACGAGGATGGGTATCTATTTTTAATAGTCATTTTATTAAGTTGTCTATAATCAATACAGAGATGTAATGTTCCATATTTCTTTCTAACAAAAAGTACTGGTGCTCCCCATGGAGACACACTTGGTCAGATATATTCCTTATCTATCAATTCTTGCAATTTACTTTTTAATTCATTTAACTCTAGGATATTCATCCTATAAGGAGATTTTGAAGTAGGTACTTCTCCAGGTATTAGGTCTATAGAGAAATCTATTTCTCTCTTAGGAGGTAGTCCGGGAATATCCTGGAATACATCCTGAAATTCCTATAATACGAGAAAGTTATCTATCTCATTATTACTTTCCTCTTTTTCATTAAAATTTATGTGTACAACAAGTATTTTACACCCTTTTCGAATGCATATTTTAACTTGTAAGGTTGTTATTTCTCTAATACTAACAAGCCTTGATACTCCTTTAATTTTTATAATGTTGCCCCTCTCATCTACACATGTAAACGATTTATTGTAACAATGTAATACCACTTTAAACGTTTCCAGCCAATCCATACTGATTAGCACATCATAAGACCCTAAAGGTAATATGTTTAAGTCTATTTGTGTTCTTAAATTATTCATACCAAGATCACGGTTTTTAACAACATCTGTAATTCTCCTTTTAGTTCCTATAACTAATTGTATTAACCAGGACTTCTCGAACTTTTCCTTATGTAACTTACAAATTTCTATGAATCTTGGTGAAATATAACTTAAACTATCACTTGGATCAATTAAAACAATAACTGGTTGATTATGTATCATACCTTCTATTTCTACCATTGAAGTTTGATGATCTTCCTATCGGTTTTCCAAGGCTGTACTGATTTTTGGTGTAGACCTTGCCAACTCACCAACTGAAGTTACTTCTTGTATTGTTTGCACATTGTTATTGTCCTTCTTCCTGAGAGGAAAATCTTTATAGTAATGAGAACCACTACATTCCCAACATTCTACTATCTCTTTTTGGGCAGTTTCTTTATTGAATAACGTTGGTGGTTTGGTACCCTTATTTTCAGGCTGATTGAAAGGTTTATTTGTTCTGAAATTATTACCTCCCTGAAATCTCTTATCAACATTTCTATTAGAGTAAGCTCCCATTTTATTCTTAGGTTCAAACCTCTCAACCTTTTTCCCACTCCAATTCTTAGTATTATCATTTATGTTTTTATACTGCTAAAAAAAAAGTTTATCTTTCCTCATGGTTTCTTCCAAAGTTTTTGGGTTATCAAACTCAATTAAATCTTTATAAGAACTAGGTAAGCAACTCAAAAATCGTTGAATCTTTGGCTTTTCATCCACAATATAAGTTACATAATGCAGCAAACTCAAAAACTTACTACATAAATATTTCATTGTAAGCTTTCCCAGTTTCAGTTCATAGAACTCCTTGGATTTACCCTCATAATACTGTTTAGACATGTATTGTTTCTTAAAATATATCTTAAAGTTTTTCCAAGTGATTTTCCTTTCCTTTTCACTCTTTTTTTATCCTACCACCATATCTCTGCTTTTTCTGTTAGATTGTAAATAGCCATCCGGGCTTTAAGCTCACTTGAATAATTGTAGATTTGAAAATATCTCTGCATACCCAAGAACCATGGCTCTGCTTCTTCTCCAGTCTCCACTTCCCCATTGAAGGTTGGTGGTTTAATATTCTTAAATTATCCCATGACTTCGTCATGTTGTTTAGGTTTCTTTTTGGTTCTTTTTTTAGGACTAGAACTACTTTCGATAGACGTTTCCGTGTCTTCTGTATCTTTGTATACTGATTCTATCTCAGATTCATGATACTCCTATTTTCTTTCTTTCTTCTTTGGTTGGGCTATCTTAGAATTGATAGAATTCTGCCCCTTATTTTTATTAGTAGTTTGATTGCAAAAATTCTCCAACATAATTGCATTTAGTTCCTCTAGAGTCTTTAGAATTCTTTCGTTATCTGCTCTCACTGTTTTCAGTTCTTCTCTCAGATTTGTTACTGTATTTATAATTTATGAATGCTTGTCATTATTCAGATCCACCCAGAGATGTCCATCACCTACATTACCTTGTTCAGGATTCTCTTGATGATGTTATTCTCCCCGAGCCTAGGGTACTTCTGTCATTTTCCTGCAAAATCAATTTATTTTTCTTCCTAGAGGTAAGAAGAAAATCAAGACAACTTTACATGTTAGATTTTTTGCTGTGATAAAGACCGTAAAAATCCCAAGTGTTGTAATCTACAACTTTGATACCATTATGTCACATACCTAAAATGATATATATATATATATATATATATATATATATTGTAATAAATTGTGTTGCAGAAAAACACTCTTAAACTCTTTACTCACTAATCTACCATTGAAAGTTGCTTACAAATTGCTATTGTTAATCCACTTGGTGTTGGCTATCTATTGGGAAAGTTATTTGCTGATTTATTTGAGTAGAAAATGCTGTTGTAGCAATCTTTTTCTACATCCAACTAGATTTCATAAAAACTCACTAATAACATCATTTAACAACCTTATATTGTCGCTAAAGTCTTGTCTTATTTCACTAGAGTTATACTGGTCATTGCTAGCTTGATCTCTTGCATCTTTTACTTGACCTTGGTGACATATTTAGCAGCCATTCTTATCATTTACTTGCTGGTATATATCATTGTTTATCACTGCTATATAGGACAACAAGATTTACTTTCTTTTCAACTTGAATTTTGGGCTTGCATATCTCTATTTTGTCTTGTCTCGGGAAGGTACAATGCTCTTTTGTAGATACACTACACTTTGGCAACCTCCCTTCATCAACACGATCATTTTCACACCCTCCATCACCTTCTTACTTTGACCTATAGGGGTTTCATCTTCCATCATATAATTTTCCATCTAAATCCCCCTAGGGTCACTGGGATCCCCCCCTTGTGGTGATTTTCATCATCACTAAAGTGAGGAGAGTGTCCATATAAGGTGACAGTGGGTAGATTCTCTCACATCTGTCCCACATTTGTGGATTGGGTCAAACTTTTCCCAACCTACAATCTATGCGATAATAATACTATTAATTCTTTGGCACATTTTGTATTTAACTAATATTTTCCTTGATACCTCCTTTGTCATTAGCCTAATTTCCATTGGAAAGAAACAAAGAGTATGTTTCGGTATGTTGACCATACATTTTAGCTTTGTATACAATACAATTTAGAGGGATCTCTTATGTTGGTTTGTTTTACAGATTTCTATTGGGTTGGAAACCTTGATGATCAAAAGTCTACTATAGGATGTGTTTTCAACCTTGATTATAGACCTACCACTTGGGATTGAAAGAATCAAATTGTCCTTTCTCTTTCTTCAACAAAAGAAAATCATCGAGCAATGATTCATGCAAGTACATAAGTTATTTGGCTTTGGTAGATCTTTTCATAGTTTGGATTCCAATATCAATGTTTGACCAGTTATACCTTGGTACGATAGTTAAATTTCCATTGAATGCATCAAGGATATATTTCAGAATCAATGTATAAAACAAATTGAGTTACACATACACTTCATTCAAAAGCTTATTCAATGGCACACCCTTGAAGTGATTTATTTTCACATAGAGGATCAAGTTTCCAATATTTTCTCAAATCCTCTCACATAAGAAAATTTATTAAAGCTTCAATCTACATTAGGGGTTTATGAAGTTGTCATAAAGGGGGTATAGGGTCTAATGTCTTTTTCCTTCTCCTTTTTGTCAGTTTTTAGATCCTTCAACCCTATCCCAAGTTGTTCTTAAGGAGGGATGTTAGGATATTTTAGCACTATGATCTAGTTAAGGTCAACTTGGTTTAATGTAATAGGTTAAAGTGTGTTTTTGTAATTTACTAATTCAATCATCACAATCATGTCCTACACATGAGTGATCTGACGACTCAAACATTCCCTTAATATTAATGATAATTGAAATGTGTCTTAACACCTAATTGGTCCATGATCTCTATTTAAAGAGCATAAAGTGTCATTTGTTGATGATTGATTGTGAGAGTTGTACATGTAAACAATATTTTTTGCATTAATCAATTGCCTCAAGTGGTTGGATTGGTTGGGGCCATGGATTTTTTCCCTCTTTGATGGTTTTAACCATGTAAACACTACTGCACTTAGCTTTGTTGATGTGTGTGAGTGTTTGTCTTAAGGTGTTTGACTTGTGTGGATATACCCTATTTTTCAAACAATAATAACATATTACTGGAGCCTAAAAGTATCCAGACTATGGATTCAAAAGATGTGTAATTTTTTTAACAAGGGACACTTTATCTCTATTATTGTCTTGTAATATATGGATGCAACTTCTTATCACAAAAATTATATGCCATGCCTATCCACCTTACTTTATAAGTATATGGTGGTGTTTTAGGATATGTTCGCAAAACATACACTGATAGGTAAGGGACTAGAACATGTTATTGAGTTGGACGATATAAAGGTCCCATGATGGTTTATCCCTATCAATATGACAATTTTTAGAAGTCTAAGATGGAAATTAGTCGTGTTGAGAAACTTTTGGAAGATGGAATCATAACTTCTAGTAAGAGCCCCTATGATGCCCCAATTGTCTTGGTAAGGAAAAAATGGTTCTTGCCACCTATATATTAATTCCGGTGAACTTATAATTGAATTGCTATCAAGAAATATTTCCACATGCTATGCATGGATGATTATATAATCAAGGTACAAGGTGCCAAAAACATTTCTAATATTGACCTCCATTTATGGTATTACTAGATACTTATATAATTCCAAGAGCAAGAGAAGATGCCATTCAAGACTTTTCATGGCCACTTATAATCACTACAAGGAAATCCCATTAATGGAGGTTTTAGTGCTACATAATTGGGAAAGATTCTAAAAAACACTCTAGTAATGGGTGTAAAGGTTTTTGCAGAGTTTTTTGTTGGGGGTTTTGTGGAGATTTTTGGTGTGCAAGAGTTTTTGTTGATGTTTTTGTTTTTGGTGCACCAATACAAATGTGGCATAATGGTTTTCTAAGGTGATAAGAACACCATTTATCTAAGGCCATTGGAGCAACAATGCTCCAAGAAAAAAGTGGAGCATTGATTATCCAAGGCCACTAGAGCACCATTGCTCGAAGACCAAAGATGAGCACTTGTGTTCCAAGATCAAATTGAGCATCGAAGTTCCAATGAAAAAATCGAGCACCAATGATATCAAATAATAAATAAATTATTAATATTATAAAAATAATTTATTAATTTAATAATACTTTAAGTCATTTAACAAATTTTTTGTAATTATTAATTTTTATGATTTATTAATATTCATCTATTGAATGTAATAAATACATGACGATCAAAATGTAGTAACATAATAACTTTTGCTATGAATATTCTCACAAGTTTTGACATTGTTTCTCTCTTCACTAAAATTCCTATCAATGGGGATATGGAGGTTATCAATAAGATCACTTACCAAGGTACTACTAAGTTAGTTGAGTTCTACCCGAGATCCACATTTTTTAGTTAACAAAGTGATATATACAAACAAGCTTGTGGGGTAGCCATGGGATCCCTCCTCTCTCCAGTTGTAGCCAATTTGTTCATGGAGGATATTGAAAATATAACTCTCATTTATTCTCCCCTTCAACCTAATCTTTGGAACAAGTTTGTGGATGCCACCTTTGTTATCTGGCCCCATGGTTGTGATAGATTAGATAATTTTTTGTTCAAAAACATAGGTATTCCAACGGAGGATGAACACCTTCAGTAACTACTCACATAACCGGATCAAATATCAACACACCAATGTTTTCATGTGGTAAAACCCTTATGGGGAAACATCCACGACCCCAACCAATGTGGACACTTGGAGCAATTTATTGATGCAAAATAAAAATTTAGAGAGAGATTTACAAGAGAGTTTCTCATAATCGATCATCAACAAATGACCCAACATGCTCTTTAAATATAGATCATGGACCAATCACGTGTTAAGCCACATATCAAGTAGTCATTAAGATCAATGATAATATGAACCGTCAGATCACTCTATGTTGGGAACATATCACGACTGCCAGATTTCCTAACTACAAATGAATACTAAAGAAACACACTAAAAAACACACTTTCACCTAATGTCACATTAGACCAAGTTGATATTAAGTAACTCATAAGTGTCTAAATATCCTAACACCCCCCCTTAAGAATAACTTGGGATAGAATTGAAGGATTTACAAAGGCGACACAATAGAATAAGAAAGGACGAATTAGAGCCTATCCCCCATTAATGACATCTTTCTGAACTCCTAACATAGATCAAAGTTTGGAAAATTTTTCTTTTGTAAGAGACTTTGTGAAAATGTCTACAACTTGATCTTCAGTAGGTAAAAAGAGCACTTCAATAACTCGATCATGAATGAGATTTCAAATGAGGTGCATGTGTAGCTCGATGTGTTTTCTATGCTGATGTTGAACTAGGTCTTTGACGAGCTTGATGGAACTCTGATTGTTGCACCAATGGTCGATTGGATGTTGTTTTTGGAATTAAAACTCTTAAAGGATCTATCAAAGACACAAGGATTTCAGACTTTCATTAATTGTTGCTCGATATTGTTCTTCTACTAAATAAAGTGCAATAGCCTATTGTTTCTTATAGGCCCAAGTGATATGTCCTAAACCAAGGCTGAAAACATAACCTGCAATATACTTTCGATCATCAGGGTCATCGACCCAATCTAAATCAGTTAAACAAACCAATAAAGGAGTCCCCCTTGAGTTGTAATGTATCCCAAATTGAACTGTACCCCATACACACCAAAGTATCCTTTTAGTTTCTTTCCAATGGATTTCATGGGGTTTTGCATATATGGGAAACAATACCAAAAACAAAGAAAAGATCAAGACATGTATGAGTAAAGTATAAGAGGTTACCGAAAAACTGACGGTATAGAGTGGCATCAACTTCAGGAGAAGTACAAGTTGCATCAAGTTTGACTCCAGACTGGAAGGGAGAAGAGGTTGGCTTACAATATTCCATGTGAAAGCAATGAAGAAGGTCACAAGCATACTTAGACTGGGAAATAAAAACTCCTTCCTAGGTTTGCAAAACTTGGAGGCCTAGGAAATAGTGCGAAAAACCCAAGTTTGTCATTTCAAATTTCTTCTTATGGCTGGTTTTCACAAGCTTTAAAAGTTTTGGGTCGCTACCAATGAGGATAAGGTCATCAAAATAAAGAAAAAAGGATTATAATATGACTTCCTACTTTCTTGGTATACACATTAGGGTCAGAGTGACATCTGAAAAATTCAGTACCAAGAAGAAATTTGTCTATTTTGGCATACCAAACTCGAGGATCTTGCTTAAGACCATAAAGAGATTTCTCAAGGAAGAAAACAAGGATGGAGTCATTCTAGACATAGCTAGGAGGTTGTTCTATGTATATTTATTCTTGAAAATCCCCATGCAAGAAGGAAGATTTAACATCCATTTGATGGACATACCAGTTATGTGAGGCAGCAAGGGAAAGAACAAGATGGATGGAATTCATTTTGGCTATATGGGAAAAGGTTTCATTATAGTCAATTCCTTCAACTTGGGAAAATGCTTTGGAAACTAACTGAGCCTTGTATCTTTCAACACTTCCATCTGATGCATACTTAGTTCTATAGACCCATTACATTTGACAAGTTTCTTCCTTTTGGAAGAGGTACAAGATCCCAAGTATCATTTTTCATTAAAGAATGATACTCTTCATTCATTGTTGTATCCCAATCTGGATGACCTGAAGCTTCTGCAAATGTCTCTGGATCATGAGTCTTTGAAACTTGATCCAAAAGAGAAGAGGCTCATTTTAATTGTGAACATGTCTGACGTTGATATGAAGGATCACCAAAAAGATCAACAACTAATTCTCATGTTGAATGGACCCTTCTAGGAAGCGATGATGGTGTAAGTTCATGTTCAATGGACTCCTAGAGGAAGATAAGTAGATGCAGGTGGATTTTCATCCTCATCATCATGATATAAAGAAGAAGAATCGAGAATAGGAATAGAAGAAGTCACAAACGTTGAAGATGGCTCGTGGGCTGATGAAAGCACAAACGTTGAATTAGGCTTGCAAACCAAGATATTTTCATCAAATTTAACATCCCTTCTAATAATTATTTCATTACAATGTGGTTGAAGAAGTATGTAACCTTTGACATATTTAGAATAACCAAGAAATATACACTTCTCACTTTTAGGAGGAAATGATTTCCCTTTCTCATCAAGAATGTTAGCCCATGCTACACTACCAAAGACATATAAGTGACTTACATCTGGCTTAAGTTTATTCTATGCTTCTTCTAGTGTTATATTTTTAAGAGCCTTTGTGGGAGTGCGATTTACTATGTAATTGGAAAAGTTGATGGCTTTCACCCAATACTTTAGACTTAATCCCTTAGATTGTATCATACAATTAGTCGTTTCTTTTAATGTGTAGTTCTTTCTCTCAACAACACCATTTTTCTATGGTGTATATGGAACAATGTGTTGCATTTTGATGCCCCGTGTAGTGCAGTAACTTGTAAATTGATTATTCACATATTCACCTCCATTATTTGTTCTTAAACTTTGAATTTGATGTCAATATTGCTTTTCTACAAGGGCCTTGTAGGCCAAGAACTTGTCAAGAAATTCACTCTTATGTTTTAAGAAGTAAACCCAACCGCATCTCGAAAATTCATCAATGAAAGTTAAAAAAACTTGCACCTAGAAAAAGAAGGAGAAGAAAGTGGATCACACAAGTCACTATAGACAAGTTGCAAAGGCGCCGAGGCATGCCAAGAGGCACATTTGTCAAAACTGTCCTAACGATGTTTTTCGAGAACAAAACCAACACAAACACCATCTCTGCATGAAACAAGAGGAAGACCAAACACCGTATGTTGATTACATAGTTGCTGCAATGAGCAGTAGTTTAGATGACCAAACCGCTCATGCCAAAGTTTGGTCAAGTCATCGCTATGAGAAACAAAACTTGATGGAAAAGATGACGACCCAAGGTTGTCAAACTTGTACAACCTGGTAATATCATCACCAATTCTAGTTGCAAGAACATGTTGAGGATCTTTTAGATCCTTGATTGCAACTTGGTGAGGTGAAAAATCTACGGTGTTACCTTCACCTAAATGACTGATTTGATAAACTGATAGAAGGTTGCAGGAAAGACTTGGAACACATAATACATCATTAAAATGACCATTATATACCTAAACTGTTCCAGACCGTACAACACTAAGAGATATATCATCACCAACAAATATTTTCTTGGTGTTACATTCATTTAGAGTAGAAAATATGGCTTTATCCTTAGCCATATGATAAGATGCCCGATAATCAATAAGTCACTCATAAGAAGAAGAAGTATAAGTTGCATTGACGGAGAAACTAGAAGCATAAAGTGCATGTCCATGAGAAGAAGAAGAATAAATATAATCAATATTGATGTTGTGCTTATTCATTATTGCTTCTAAAACTTCCATATTCTTAAAACATTTGGACTCATCATGACCGTCTTTCCCACAAAAGTTGCAATGTTCGTCAGTCTTCTTATTTTTAGATTTTCCTCCTTTGTCACCATTAAGAGCTGAAGCTGGCTAAGTGGGTTCAGGACCCTTGTTTTGCTTGTTGTTGTGGCAAGGATTTTTCTTCTTAGGATTCTTGAATTTATCTTTCTACTGGGCCGCTAAGGCTTTGTTGGATATACTTGTAGTGTTAATCAATCCAAGTTGTAGAATGTTATCTTGCTCTCGAATCAGAGCATCACAAAAGGACATAAGAGATGGTTTTTTATAAGAACTCCCTAGAGCTTCTCTATTGGCATAAAAGGTAGATACCAAAATATAATACTCACTACCAAGCTTAGAAGGAATAACATATATGCATCTATCTTATGACAGATCTATTTGGCATTCGATACACAAAAGTCTAAGTGTTTTGAACTTAGACAAGTAATATTCAATGCAGGAAAAATCATTTGGACTTAAATTCATTAACTGATTTTCTAACTGGTGAGATCAAATAATATTGTGTTTACCAAACACATCTTCAATATTTTCCCAAGATTTATTAGGGGCATCAAGTCCTTGAAGGTGAAACCGTAAATCAAGAGAGATGGACAATATGATTAGTCCACGGGCTTCGTCATTCCTATTAATCCATTTGGTATACTTGTCATCATCGGTGGGTTCTTATTATTTTCCCAAGATAATCTGGTATAGTCCTTTACATATTAATAAATCCTCCATATGATATTTCCATTGGAAGTAGTTGGTACCGGTAAGAAAAATATCATTGGGAGATGCCATATTAAAATATGCATAAAAATATTAAACTAATGGTCTGGATGGAAAGATCTCGAAAAAGTAGGTTATAAGAAAAGCGACACTAAAAATGGACTTTGAATGTGAACAATATGCCCTTTTGAATAAAGGAATAAATGGTAACCAAAGAGCCACGTGGAAAGTAGAATTTGGTTCACATGGTGATACCCCTCCTTCTAATAATCTCAATTTTATAAATAAGTTGCTTATAAAGTGACCCACTTTTATAGAATAAGTGGGATCACTTTTACAATGAAGTTACTTCATGAATGAAAGTTGCATGCAAAATAAATAACTTAAAATAAAATATTAAAACTAGCTATAGTGATTCACTTTTATAATTTAAGTGAAATACACTTTACAATGGATGCATGAACTTTTTCAAAAAAAAGTTACAAAAAAGAGACTTGAACTCAAGACCTCTTACTTAATAAAGCAACTTTTAACCTCATTGTCATTGTCATTTTCACTATCGTTGTCATTGTCATTTTCTTTGTCGTTGTCGTCGTTGTCATTGTTGTTGTTGTTGAAGACGGGTTTGGAGAGCGTGCTCATAAAAAACACTTTTCACACAAGAAAAAAAAATTGCTTCTCAATGAAAACAAGTGTTAGATCTTAGTTAGCTTACCTGAAAAATGAAAATTTTCCCTCTATTTCTAATTAACCAAGATTTCACAGAGCGCATAACAAAAAACATATTGTAGAGATAAAATTTTGGTTTTTTGTTTTTAATTTCTGGGTTGCTACAAACAAATTAAAAGGGTGTATTCAGGCCTTATACCTCTCGATTTGACTAAAATGGTCGTATCTTGGGAAAAAAAAAACCTTTTCGAGTGAAACGAAAAGTGTTACTAACTTAAATGAGCACTCTGGATGCAATGGAATAGTCCTCTCAACCAAGAAATGTACGAAAATGGTAGAAACTAGATACGGGGAAACATGGCTTCACTATATCTATCTACAATGAGAGTGGGTCTTCAAATGTTCTATGATACCATGTTATATAACACATGTATTCCAACAGAGGACGAACACCTTCAGTAACCGCTCACACAATCAGATCAAATATCAACACATCGATGTTTTCATGTGGTAAAACCCTATGGGGAAACATCCACAACCCCAACCAATGTGGCCACTTGGAGCAATTTATTAATGCAAAATAAAAATTTACATAGAGATTTACAAGAGAGTTTCTCACAATCGATCATCGGTAAATGACCCTCCATGATATTTAAATAGATATCATGGACCAATCATGTGTTAAGCCATAGATCAATGTAGTTGTTAAGATCATGGAGAATATGAATCGTCATATCACTCTATGTTGGGAACATATCATGACCATCGAAATTCATAACTACAAATGCATACTAATGCTTCCTAAATAAACACACTAATAAACACACTTTTACGTAACGACACATTATACCAAGTTGATCTTAACTAACTCTTAAGTGTCTGAATTTCCTAACATTTTCTAACCACCTTAACAGATAGTCTAGGGACATAAAATTCACCATGGAGGTCTAGGTTGAGGACAACCTACCCTTAGATGTTCAGGTCACAAAAAGACTAGATGGATACATGGACCACCAAGTTTATAGGAAGAAGACCCACATAAAATAATACCTTCAATTTGAGTCCCACCATCACCCTATCCAAAAACCAGGGGTTCTCAACACTCTATTCACCAAAGCTACGAGAATATTAGATAAAGATCATTTTGAGGAAGAAAAAACCAATCTCCTCTAGGTCTTTAAGGAAAATGGTTATAAGGAACATCAATGGATTAGGGCCTTTAGTAATGCCAGTAATGGAACTAGAAATAAGGAACACACTAATAATGAAATTTCCAAAGTTTTCCTGCCCTATATTGAAGGGACAACATATAGGCTTGCTAGAATTTTGAGAAATAAAAATGTTGCAGCAACTTTCAAACCTCTTAAAACTATTAGAAACTCCCTCAAATCTATTAAGGCACTAGTACATTGGGCCCAATTTCTAACTGTTTACTAATGAAATTGTGTTGCAAGTGTGACAAATAATTCAACCATTTTTCGTCGAAAGAGTGTCGTCAATTGAGAGAAAAAATATGTTTCAATAGTAAGTTTGAAAACTATCAAATTCAAAGTCTGATGGAATTCTTCGACAGAAGTTCACCGTAGGTTTGTTGGAACCCCATCAGAAATTTGATGGAAGTATCTGAAGGAAGTCCATCAAGAGCTCATAGTAGTTTTAAAATAAGTCTCTGAATGACATCCGTCGAAAGTGTGTTGTAGGTCCAACAGACGTTTTTCGAACTAATCAACATTTTACTAATGAGTTAGTTTTATCTTTGGAAACAATATTCATTATGTTGCAGTGGAAGTCCGATGAACATTTCGTTTTCCCTTAAAAAAAAAACTAGAGCTTTCGTTGTACAATCAATGACGTTTCCATGAAATAAAATTTAAAAAATTCCAAAATATAAGGATGTGTATAGGTATTGATGTCTTGTTGGGAGGCCAATGCTCAATTTGTTCTAAAAAATTGGACTTAAAACCAATTAGACCACTTTCCCTTTTATGCTAAGTACTTTGTGGAAATAATTTATTAAACCTAAGAAGACTTTTCACCTAGTCCCTCATCCCAAGGGGCAACCTTGTTGGCCACTACCTTGTTCATATGGACATTGGTCACTCTAAGTACCCCGTTTGTAACAAACTAGAATCACTTGAGAATCTTTGTTGGTTCTACCACCACTAAATCTAAGGTAGTGGATTTCATAATTCTATGACCACCTATATCCGAATCTTAAATCCTAAAAATTAACTCTTCTAGGAGATAAATTACTCTAGTCCATCGAGTTCTAATTTGCATGGTAGCTTATTGCAACTGAAACCTTGTTTCGGATTTGGAGAAAAAAATGTAATTTTTATCAAGGCCCATAAAGATTGTTTTTTCTCTTAAGGTCATAGGATAGCTATGTTTCCATCTCTCTTTGCATATCACTATGAAAGTCCAGGGCCCTCATTTAACTTAACCAACTACCTTGGCTCACTTGGAAAAGGATAAGCAACATGAAGGCCAACATAGACATAAATTTAGAAATTATATGGGAGTTCCATAAGTACAACAACAATGGGATTCATAACATCCCAATATAGCATCTGCATAATAAAATTCCTACATTTACCTATCAATTTCAAGAGTCAATAATTCAACACAATTTTTGTGATGGTTTTAGTCACCATGATGGAACTATTCTAGTAGAAGTATAGTAGCATGAATTGTTAAAAAAATATGACGCAATAATGAATGGAATCACAAACATACAATGTAAAAAAGGGAGAACAAAGAGATGAAATAAGTAGGTTATATCACATAAGAGTGCCTTCCCAACATTCCACATCTAATGCACCTACACACCGAGAATGTCACTCACACAAAGCCAAAAGTATTTACTTGACATGCAATATCATTAAGCATAATTAGGAACAAAAAGAGGGAGGATGCTAACACATAATTGTAAGAACTTGAATGGAAAATATTTAAGCCCATATTGTACCTTTGTTAAGGACTTCAAACAAGGCAATGGTAATGGGAAGATATTGTAGAAGTATAGTAACATGAATTGTTACAAAAACTATGTAACTACAAAAAATAAGAACCAATAAATACCATAAAAGTTTATAGATGAAGAAACCCAAACACAAAATTGATCACAAAGAAATAGCATTCAAGGCACATAAGGAAACTTCATATCAATGTCTCTATCAACAATGAATTATAAAGCCTCTAAAATTGATAGAAAAAATGTTTATAGACAGTAGATAAGCTAAAGGAAAGATATATTATACTCGTAAAAATTACACAACTCCAAAAAAGAAAAAAAGCATAGGCATGATAAGACATATAAACAATAAAACAAATATACATGCATAAAAACAAAATAGCTTGTAGATTGTACAATAAGATGGAAGTTGCAGTGATGACAATGAAAACTGCAAATATCACACCGTAAAGTGGAACTAGCTTGTGTTTTGATAGTTATAGTATCATCCATAGACTTTAATCATTTCCAAAATCAAAGTGGATGGATGAATCCTTGAATAATATAATCATGGAAAATATTCAAATGAATGAAAGGAATAAATTCCCCACTACAGTGGCAACCAATCATATGTAATCAATTGCATGAAATTGATATAAATAGAGGGAATACATTTTTCATTAGAATGACAACTAATAATGAATAAAGAAATAATATTTATACCTCCCAACCTCTTAGTTTAGTTTCACAAGCCACACACTCTAGTTTAAGTGAGAATGCCCCCACATGTAGATCACAATTATGTTGTTTACACATATCATTGATATCTGTGAAAGCAAACATCATATATGTTTATGATATCCGTGAAAGCACACATCATATATGTTTACAAATTGTTATTAATCTGAGGTTCATCCCACCAAAAACATTGGATATTATGAAAAACAAGGTACATTGTTGTAACACAACATCAATTTTAAAAATGAAGGATTAAATGGACATAAAGTAATAATTCACAGAAATCCTCAAACCAAACAATTCAAAGGAAATTGCAAGATATACACTAAAATACAATAGTACCTGGATAAGGATAGGGCCCTATCTCCTTATATGAGGAAACTAATGGAGGTTACAGTCGACTACTAAACTTAAATTCTCATCAATGCAAACGAATCTTCACAGAAACAAAACAATGATTTTATTAATGGGTAAATAGAGTTCAATTTTTACAACAATTATTCTCTCCTCCTTTTCTCAAGTCGAGAGGAGTTTTTATGCATCTACATCACCCTTTTCTTAGCAAGAAGGGGTTGAGGAGTACAATAAGGATCTGATATCATGTAATGTCCCCATATGCCTAATCTCTCTAGGAGAGAATTATGATAGCCTAATTGAGTTACTGTGGGCTAGGGATGAAAATAATGAAGGGAACATGAAGAACGATAAAAAATGTCAAGTGGGGTTATTATCCCACATTCATAAGAGAAGGAAAGAAAAGCTCAAGTTAGAAGTATAAAAAAAAGGGGGATAGGAGGAGTCTATGATCAATTCTTACGCTACTTATTGAGAAAATAGATTTGGAGAGCTCTTGGAGAGTTTTCTAGGATTTTTTGAAACCCTCATCTTGATTTTCTGATTTCGGTGTTGAAACCATACACCCTATTTGGATTTGGAGTGGGATCATAAAAATATCGACATTGTGCTTCAGTGGGAGAGAAAGAATCAATATCTGATGATTTGTTGAGCTTATTTGAGGAAATTTCTATGGTGTTTGCAGGTGCTTCAATGAGATTGATTTATCTTGCATATGGGTTGTCTATTTGGTGTGAGGCACCATTATCGACAGATTGGGCACATTTATAGTGGAAGAAACCAGGTCGAGCTGCAGTATTTTGTATTGGGGGCGAGTTGTCATTATATGACAGACATTTCTGAAGCTTGAACACTGAATCCTAAGTTTCTTCTCCTCTAGAACGATTTCTTCTGCAATCTCGACGAGTTTCCCTTAGATCTGGGCGCTCTCTTCATTCTTTTTTTGAGGGAATTCGAGCTATGCTACAAGGTTAATATCTATTGCCAAAGGGGATGAGTCTGTTGTTAGAAAATGGGCGCATTCCTTCCCTTGCTATTCATTTTTATTGGAGCTGTGAAAATAGTGTATATTTGGGTGTAATTTCTCTTGTTCCCATAATGAAGATCACTGCCATTTATACATATAGTTCAAATGAGACCAAATATTAATGTATTCTCTTTAATATGTTCTTATTGGTCAAGAAAAATCGCTCCATCATCTAATTAAGGGACAATCCATCGTTGCTATTATATGCACTGATATTATTCAAGTCAGAAGTTGACTGTGGGGGAAAGTCGAGCTACAGGAAAGAGTCCTCTCTGATATATAACTTGCAATTATATTATTATCTGGACGAGAGCTACACCAAGGGGAACCAAATCTTCCATATTCAGAACTTCCATTATAATCTCTTGGTTCTATTATATA
>SNQJ01S0045495.1:13471-32071 GCA_010110895.2 Picea sitchensis
TCCCCTTCCCATGCACCCCCCTCTCTCCAAACCCTCTCGTAACCCTCCCCACTGTATCACAGTCTCTTCCTTTCCCATGCACTCTTTCCCACTCCCATTTCCATGCAACTCCCTCTCTTCAAACCCTATTGTAACCCTCCCCACCTTATCACATTCACTCCCCTTGCCACCCCTTCCCACTCTTCATCCCACTCTCTCACACACCATCCCAAATCCCACACACCATTGCACAAACGCGTCTCCCACAGTCCACGTACCCCCAACTCCTCCACAATCCTCCTCCACCTCAATCCCAATCCGTCTCCCTCCCATTCACCATTCCCTTCATCATCCACCCATCATACACCTCCACTCTCCATAGCTCGGCTTACATCCATCCACCGTAAATTACATGCAATTATTTTTAAATAATTAAAATCGGGATATCCCAAGCAAGATCAAAATTACATAAAAATACTCCCTAAACACTAGAAGGATGTCTGAATTAAAAGATCAAGTGGAAAAAATAGACAAGGAGTCTAAAATAATTAGAAAATCATTTGAAAATTCAATACAAAAAACTCACGATGAGTTACTAGAATAAATGAGGCTCAACAAGGTAGAACTCAAACAAGAGTTGACCCATAATCTTAAAGAAAAAATTTCAACGGAAGTTGGAATCAAATCACAAAATGCTTGGAAAATCTAAAGAAATATCTTAAAGACCACATTTTTCAAGAACTCGGAGTTAACCTACAACGAGGCTTAGGAAACTTTAAACGAGAAATAAATGACAATTTGTAACGAAGTCTCATTTTGATGACACAACATGAGGAAGAAAAGATTAGTGAGATTTTAAATTCAATAAAAGGCCAAGGGAACCAACACCCCACCCAACCACAACCAAGTGACTCAAGCACATCTAACACATCATCCCCACCACCATCGCCACCGCTGCCACCTCCCTATAATTAAAATTCCCAACCTATATCACAACATTGACCCTTAATAATTTATCCTCCCAAAACGAAAATTGAACTATCAAAATACAATGGAGAAGACAACCAATGCATGGCTTGGTTTAACAAAACTCAATAATATTTACATATATATAATATTACAACATATGAATAAAATGTCAAATATGAGTCCATGTACCTCGAAGGAACTGCCTACAATTGGTATCTATGGTGGAAAGGAAGAATTCAGTCAAATAATTGGAATTATTTCAAAAATGATTTTTTTAAAAGATTCGAGAAAATCTCGGTTTTTTTTTTTTTCAAACCTAACCACATTACAACAAAAAAGAAACATAAATGAATTTACACATCAATTGGAAGCTCTCGCCACTGGTGTATTTGGACTATCTCATGATCAATTACTCTATTATTACATAGGTTGTCTCAAACCACATATTCAAGATGAGTTAAGCTTACATGAGGTTACTATGGTAGAAATAGCAATACACAAGGAAAAATCCACAACAATAAAGCTAGAAGGCCAATCAAGATTCAACATGGTTTACTCAAGAAGGAGTGTACCTCACACCACACGAAATGAAAAATACATACCACCCAATCTACTTGAATATATAAGAATAAGTTTAGAGTCCCAAACAATAAAAGAAGGAAAATGTAAATGATGTGGAGAGAAATGAGACCCAAGACATAGGTGTCAGATTGAAGATAACTCAAAAAAATTGTAAACATGTGAAGTAGAAAAAGATGATGAATTAGACTCAATAGAATCAATAAATGAAGAAATGGAAAATTTCCAAAATGACACGTCATAACTCATAGAAGACAACACACCAAGAATTACCCAACCACAAACTCTCAAATTAAAAGGACATATCAGAAATTAATCGACACTCGAAGTACCCACAATTTCCTTGATATCAAGATTGAAAGGAAACTCAAATTATTTGTATATCTTGTTCCATATATGAAAGTAATGGTTGTAGATGAAAAAAAATTGGAAATGTTGGAAAATGCCATAAGGTGAAACTCCAAATCTAAGATTTCACTTTGGAATCAGAACTATACACCGTCCCTCTCAGAGGAGTAGATGTGGTTCTAAGATTCCAATGGTTACAAAGTGGCAAGGGAAATGTTATAAATCAGATGTTTTCAACCTCGAGAAATACAAGTTGTGTCATCACAACAAAAGGAAAAAATGATCTGAAAAGGAGAAACCACATACTTCATCTAATGCCACAACATAGAAATACAAGAATTAGAATAGGATAACACTAGAACATCCAACATCCAAGATCTAATTCAAAAGCATAAGAAGGTATTTCAATACCCTCCCATGGAGTTACCGCCTCAAAGAAGAATTGAACATATAATTGAAGTTAAACTAGGATCAAGCCCGATCAAGGTTAGACCGCATAGATACCCCCATCACCACAAAATAGAGATAGAAATATTAGTCCAATACCTATTAAAATGTGGTGTCATCATCAAAAGAAAAGGTCCATATGTAGCTCCAGTAGTGTTAGTTTGAAAGAAATATGGATCTTTCAGATTATGCATAGATTACCAAGGTTTAAACAAAATAAGAATTATATATAAATTTTCCATCTCGTTTATTGATGAAATGTTGGATGAACTTCAGGAAGTAAGATGTTTTTCAAAACTTGATTCAATATCCAGGTATTATGAGATTAGAGTGAGAGTATAATATGTAGCCCAGACTGCCTTCAAGACACACAAAGGACACTATGAATTCACTGTGATGCATTTTGGGCTAACTAATGCCCTCGCCACTTTCCAAGCGACAATGAATGAATTATTTCACCCATACTTATGGAAACATGTCTTAGTATTCTTCGATGATATCTTAGTGTACAATAAAACATGGGAGGAGCATATGAAACATTTGGGACAAGTGTTATCTCTTCTCGAGGAAAATCAATTCTACGCCAAAATGTTAAAATGTACATTTGACAAGGAGGAAGTAGAGTACCTTTTGTCACATCAAATCCAAAAAAGGAGTCAAGAGATACCCCAAGAAAAGCAGGGCATTCAAAGAATGGAATAAACCCAAAAACATATCGAAGTTAATAAGATTTCTAGGATTGGCAGGATACTATCGAATATTCGTCAAGAATTATGCTCATTTAACCACCCCTCTAACAAATCTCCTTAAGAAAAATTCATTCCAATGGAATGTGGAAGCACATATTTTTCTTTTAAACTTAAAAAACATTATCTCCACAACCTTGGTATTAGAAACACCTGACTTCTCCAAAGCTTTAATCATCGAGTCTGACACATCAAGCTTTGGAATTGGAACAATATTGATGCAAGATGGGCACCCAATAGCTTTTGAGAGAAGGAAATTAAATCAAACATAATGCTTACAATCCACTTACAACAAGGAAATGCTTGCCATCATGCATGCATTAAAAAAATGGTGCCAATATATATTGGGAAGTAAGTTCTTGATACACACAGATCATAAGTCTCTAGTACTTGTTACAACAAAAAACATTGTCAACCAAACAACAAAAGTGGATAGAGGAAATTGCCACGTTTCATATGGAAATTCTACATAAAAGAGTAAAATACAACATCGTGGTTGAGTCCCTATCACGAAAAGATGAATAAACACAAGTTTTTTCAATATCAATAGCCATCCTAGAATGGTTGGATGAAATCCAAATTGAGTATGCAAAAAACCTCGAGACTTTCTCTATAATCAACAATTTAAATCAATATCCTAAATTCGAATGGAAAAATGACATCTTATGGTATAAAGGGAGAATCTACTTAAATAACAACTCAAGACTTAAAGCCAAGGTTCTTCAAGAATCTCATGATTTCTGAGCTAGGTCATGTAGGATTTTTCAAAACATACTATAATGCACATATATCATTTTTTTGGAAAGGGGTGAGTGCAGATATTTGAAAATAAATATGTAGCAGAATGTGATCTCTGTCAAAGGAACAAGAATGAAAATGTGTCGACCCCTCTGTTACGCCACCCGTTACACATATCCGATGGAAAATATAACATATTAATAGTAGTAGGTAGACTAACTAAGTATGCACACTTTAAACAAAACAAACAATTGAAATATTCTTTAAAAATATTTACAAACTACATGGGTTCCCTAAAATTATTATCGATGATAGAGATGCCAAATTTAAAGGGAATTTTTGGATAGACTTTTTCAAAGATCTCGAAACATCTCTAAATATGATCTCAACTTACCACCCTCAAACAAATGGTCAAAAAGAAGTCGTTAATAAATGTTTAGAAACCTATCTTCATTGTTTTATCTCTGAAAAACAAAATAAATGGTTTCAATGGTTGCACCTTGCAGAGTGGTGCTATACTTCCACTTATCACACATCAACTAAAATGACACCTTTCCAAGATCTTTAGGGTTACAAACCTCCATCATTGAAGGAGTTGGCCACCAGCCACATAAAAGACCATTTAGATGAAAATCAGAAAATCCTTAAGTTACTCAAGGAAAACTTAACAGTTGCAAGGAACTGAATGAAGCAACAAGTAGACCAAAACCGAACAGAAAGAGAGTTCAAAGTAGGAGACAGGGTATTTGTGACACTTCAACCTTACAAACAATTATCCCTTAAACAACATGGGAAGAATAAATTGGCTCCAAAATTTTATCGATCATATCAAATAAATGGAAAAAACTGTCTGGGTTGGAATAAAAGTCGTATCCAAAACGTCTTTCATGTATCATGTCTAAAGAGGGGAAACAAAAAAAGACACAAATTGTCCTTCCTATGTTCGATGATGATGGAAGGATCATTTTAGAGCCCGAAGCCATTATCGCCACCCAGGAAAAGAGATTATGTTCTCAAGTAATCACGGAATATCTTATTAAATGGAAAAATATACTGAAATAAAACATCACATGGGAATCATAGAACTTTCTCCAGTTACATCCTTCCTTATCATTTATTTGAAGACAAACCAAAATTTAAGGGAAAGACAGTGCCACAATAAATAAATAATATAATATATAGACATTAAAATAATAAATAAAAGTAAAATTAAACATTAATGTAATAAAAGGTCATGACTAAAAGTCACGACTCCTCATAAAACCTTAAAGGGAATATATATAGGTAGGCCCTATCCTTGTAATACCATCATCACTTCTACAATCAATTATTATTATGTATATCTTATTATGAATTCAGAGTGAGTTGTTTATTACGAAACCCTTGTGTCTTTTACACTGTGTATGATGCCTTTACTCCATATGTGAATGGGATTAGCAAGCATAAGAAAAATTGCATCCATTGACAAATATAATGTTAATAAATCATAAAAACAAAATCCATACTAAAATAATCCACAATGATATCTCATCATAATACCTTTAAATGTTATACATCATTATAAATAACATATCAACTTTCAAAACATAATCATAGCATAAACACATAAACTAAAACCGATAATCATAATGTACAATGTTTTAATGGGATCACTTGCTCGCAAGTGTCCTCAAAGAATAAGTCAATGTATAAAAAGTGATCAATGGAACTCGATGTTGCATGTACCTAAGTCGATAAGAGCTAGCATAAGATTTTTATTCTTCATGGAAAACCACGGGGAGATATTATTATTGATCACTATCATTTCCAAAATAAAATAGTTGATGTTTTGGAGGGAATACAGGGTAAATCCATCCTTGTTTATGTACAATCGTAGGCTTTGTACTTCATCCTTGAATTTATTAGGCCATGTATCTTATGTATTCTTCATGACTATTGAATCTACTGGGATTCACATAAATGTTGGCTCACTTATATATGAAGCATGCCACCCCTACAAGACAATTGATTTTTTGCAATGGAAGAGTCTTTGAATCCTTGGAATTATAGGCATGTGCCTCGATATCTTATGAACATGACCATATTACTTACCCTTATATTTTGATTTATGGTATCTATCATGCCCGCTTTCTTGACATATCTCCTTGTCTGCATTTTCATATCTATATAGAATATAATCATTTGGACATACATGTTATGATATGTACTCGAAACCCAACATTTTCAACATTCTCTTTTCCTTTGTACAACTATCAAGCAAGACATTATAAATCAAAAGTACCTTGTATTTCAGTAAGCTATAACTGGTGGGGAATAGAAATTTACATTGCCATTAAGCATGAATAAGATAAATAATTTTATTCCTTTTCCTTAAGAAAGTGACAAGATTCCTTAAAAAATTGGGTGACTTAATGGTTTGTAACCTCAAAAGTGTCAAGAAACATATGACATTGCTTTCAACTTGTATACTAATATTTTTATCCCCAGTTAGGTAGAACTTGACCCATTTTGAACAAATATAGGGGTGGTGGAAGTAGATTTTAGGCTTCTGAAGAAGGTATCTATGACCCTAGTTCATTTTGTTGGTATGCATGTAGGAATGTTTCCTCCATGGCTTGGGTGTCCTATAAGATATCAACCATACCAATCTCTATATCATTACCTTTGTCCTAAGTATGTGGATAACTAGTGTTAAGGTAGAATATTTGAAATGGTGACTACCATACCAATCTCTATATCATTACCTTTGTCCTAAGTATGCCGATAACTAGTGTTAAGGTAGAATATTTGAAATGGTGACTCGAGACTTATTCAAACTTGAATAGGTGGTTGATTCAACCATTCTTCGTATTATTTGTCTCCTAGTTATGCTCATGACTTGACATGTCTATCGGGTGAAACAGTATTATTTGTCTCCTAGTTATGCTCATGACTTGACATGTCTATCGGGTGAAACAGTAGACTGTAGACAGGTCACTGATCATATGAATCGTTATAGTAAAAATATTGAATATTACATCTATAATATTAGTAACACAATATTAGTAAATTCCTTATGTTTTCCCAAGTTTCTTTATACTTATTACTGTCATGATATTAGTATGTTATTGTATAATTGTTAGGAACTAACATATTTGTTACTCAACACTACAAAGGATATAGTAAGATCAGAATGGATTTTTTATAGAATTTATTTCCTTATTTCTGAATGCTATAATGAATCAGCGGGATCAGAATGGAAAAAATGACATAAAGTTTATTGCAGGGATTATTCTATGATCATAGAAATAGACTTTAGCTCTAATTCTATTTGTCTATTTTATGAAATGTCTAAATCAGGCAGGAGATATAAAGAAAAGTTCAGGCAGGAGATATAAAGAAAAGTTCAGTGAATTGTTGAAAGAATTATATTAGCAATAATATGAAATCTTATGCACAATATTTTGCTTATGTTTTCTCAAATGTAAGATATTATATGTTCAGTTAATATAATGAGTTTTCCAAACTACGAAATAATTTATTTTTCCTTAGAATAGTACAGTAATGGAAATTCCAAGTCTAAATATATCAAGTAAAAATGACATCTTTGACTTCCGCTATGAAGAGCCCAGGCAAGGAACTCAAATACCTTTCTTATCCCTCTCCCAGATTCTGGATCTACAAAGGTTACAACCTGAAAATTGGGTATAAAATTGTATTAGTCAGTATGGTTATAAAAACTGAGAATCAAACCATAAATTTTCAACCTAAAATGATTACTTATACTGTGAGCATGATGTTATCAAGTTCGAAAATAACATTCTTGGGTGATCTCCTGAGAGGGGATAGGTTGGCATGAAATCCTGATGAGTCCTTGCATAAAAGGCCCATCAGTAATCTTTATGTGTATAGATTCACACATTAATCTGATAGACAATCTTTAAAATAAATAGAGATCACACTTAAAATATGAGCAGATTCTAATTAATTTTTATGAAAGTGAAATCATAAATCAATTGTACAAAGCACATAATCGGATTTCCTTATGAAATATTTGGTAGTTTATCTTCATAATTATTGGATTCTTAGATCTACAATAATTATTTGAAATTATGCAAAAGATAGATGTACCCTTATATAGAGTTTGCACAGACAATATTTACACGCATAAACTGAGAGTAAGTTCGTTGTGAAATCCCAAACCTGACGATTCACAAATCTTTACTAAGTACGAAATTCTGAGATAAAAACAAATCTTACATTATGTTGGACGAGACAACATATAAATTAAAAACAAAACCCATACAAATCTTCCTCAATGCATAATTATATATTGTATTAAAGCCGAATTTATGTAAAGACAAAGGAATGTTAGGACGATAACAATGGACTTGTTTTGAGAAATTTAAATCATAGAGGGGAANAGCAGATTCTAATTAATTTTTATGAAAGTGAAATCATAAATCAATTGTACAAAGCACATAATCGGATTTCCTTATGAAATATTTGGTAGTTTATCTTCATAATTATTGGATTCTTAGATCTACAATAATTATTTGAAATTATGCAAAAGATAGATGTACCCTTATATAGAGTTTGCACAGACAATATTTACACGCATAAACTGAGAGTAAGTTCGTTGTGAAATCCCAAACCTGACGATTCACAAATCTTTACTAAGTACGAAATTCTGAGATAAAAACAAATCTTACATTATGTTGGACGAGACAACATATAAATTAAAAACAAAACCCATACAAATCTTCCTCAATGCATAATTATATATTGTATTAAAGCCGAATTTATGTAAAGACAAAGGAATGTTAGGACGATAACAATGGACTTGTTTTGAGAAATTTAAATCATAGAGGGGAATTTCATTTAAGTAGAATGAGATAACCATTCTCTCAAGATGTACCGCCTCTGCAAATGGTAAATCGGTGGCTTGACCTTTCAAGACTCAAGACCCCATCGGTGGATTTGTTAGCGGTGGCCTCTTTAACCTTTGCAAACCAGATATTATCACCGCTTCAATTAAATAACCTTTGCAAGCCACGAGATACCATCACCTCTTCAATTAAATAACCTTTGCAGGCCACGAGATACCATCACTGCTTCAATTCAATATTTTTTAAGATCGAAGGGGCAGTTTTTGAATTAGGGAATTAATGTTCGTTTTTTAATAAATGGGAAACGGATTGTAATATGAGAGATCTGAGAAGGATTACATTTTGAATTGAAGTAGCTAGTGTGCATTTCGGAGGTAACAAACACAGTGATTACTTGGTTCTTCCATTTGCAAATCCAGTTTCACATTAATTTTGAACATAGCGATTCAAGGTTTTTCGCATTTCGGAGTTTACTTGTTAAAAGGTGAGTGAAGTTCTTTACTTTCAAAAATTCTGAATCCGAAGTAGTGGGCCCAAATCCTATTCGCGTTTAGTGATTCGGGATTAGTTGTTGCATTTTTTTTTTTTGCATTGGGTGTTTGTAAACCGTGAAACCCCGAACTGCTGGCCCACAATTTATTCGCATTTCGTGATTCGACAATTCACGTGGTGTTTTGTTTTTTGGTTTTTGGTGTTTGTAATCGCCAAATCCCGATTGACCTCCAGTTTTTCACATTTGGTATAAGATCCTACAGTCTATCCTGCCATTGCTCAGTTCAGTGCAGATAATTCATGTTGGTCCCCAATTTTACCTTCTTGTTTTTCCTGCGTGAAGGTTTATTTAATTTCTTTCAAATTTTATATAAATGGCTTCATCTGGTAGTAGTTCTTCTCAGGTTTAGATTCCTATCGTGAGAGAGAAGTCATATGACTCTTGGTATATTCGAATGAGGACGATTTTGTGTTCTCAGGATTTATGGACCTATGCTATTGATGGTTATGCCAAGGCAACTGATGTAGCAGCAGAATTGGATCTCTCTAATGCTAACCATGTTTTGCTGAAGGAAAATGGGAAAAAAGATAACAAGGCTCTTGGATTAATCCAGCAAGGATTAAATGAATCTATTTTTACAAAGATTTCTAGTGATGTATCTTCGAAGATGGCTTGGGACATCCTTGAAACCTGTGATCAAAATGTGTCTAAGGTGAAGACAGTCAGGTTGCAGAACTTGAGAAGGGACTTAAAAAATCTAAAGATGAAGGATAATGAAAGTGTTGACACTTTCATGACTCAAGTGATGAGTTTTGTGAACCATATTAGACAATATGGATATGATGTTGAGAATAAGAGAGTTATTGAGAAAGTGTTGAGAAGTTTACCCAAGAAGTTTGAACCTGTAGTTGTACACATAGAGGAATTTAAAGATTTAAGTCAAATGCAAATTGATGAGTTAACTCGTTCCCTTGTTACTCATGAATATAGGATATCTAGATATGAAGAAGGATCATTGGAGCAAGATTTCAAATCCCAACTGCATGTTACCAGAGGTAGAGGCAGAGGAAGGTTTCATACTCGTGGTACACGAGGTCGATTTTTTGGTCGTAGGGACAATAGAGCTAAATCAGATTCTGAGCAGAAGTCCCAGTAGAATCCTCCTAATTTAAGAGGGAGCAGCAACAAACCCTCGCAGCAAGAAAATCAGAGGTATGATAAAACTAAACTACATTGTTATTATTGTAAGAAGTTTTGGCATTTTGCTAACAAATGATGGAAGAAACAGGCATATGCTGGAAAGTAGTCTACACATATTACAAATGAGTCTGAGGATCATCAAAATCCTTTGTTTTTTACCTGTAATTTCACTCAGGAAAGTGCAAATGATATTTGGTTTTTGGATAGTTGTTGTAGTAACCACATCACTGGTAATAACGATTTATTTTCATTTATTGAAAATAGTATTCAGTCTGAAGTAAAGCTGGGAAATGATTGTAAGGTTACAGTTAATGGTAAAGGTGTAGTTACGGTTTACACTAAGGATAATCAAAAAAGAAATATTGATGATGTTTATTTTGTGCCTGGTCTAAAATGAAATCTTATTAGTGTTGGAAAACTGACGGAAAAAAAAGTATAGAGTGTTCTTTAAGAACAAGGTATGTACAATCTATGATAAATTTCCCAGCAAATAGTTGATTGGAAAAGTAGAGATGACCAAGAGTAAGATGTTTCCGCTTGTTATGAGAAATGATTTAAATGGTTCTTTGAATGTTTATAAAGTTGGAAGTTTAGATGAATATTGGTTATGGCATTTGAGATATGGTCATTTACATTTTGGTGGCTTAGATATGTTACAGAAGAAACATATGGTAAAGGGGTTACCTTGTATTCAACAACCTGCAAGCTCTTGTGAATACTTGGAAAACATCACAGAGAAAAAATTGTTTAAGGTGTTTCCTACAAAGAAAAAGCTCCATTGGAAATTGTCCACACAGATTTATCTGGACCTATGCAAACACCTTCTTTAACTTGCTTTGTTTATTTTATGACTTTCATTGATTATTTCAATAGAAAGACTTGGTTGTATTTGTTGAAACAGAAATTTCAAGCCTTTGATGTTTTTAAGAAGTTGAAGTCTATGGTTGAAAATGAGAGTGGTCAAACCATTAAAATTTTAAGGTCTCACAGAGTAGGTGAATACAAACTTAATGAATTCATTGAATTTTGAGATCTTCATGGAATTAAAAGGTAGTCTACTGCTTGATATACTGCACAGTAGAATGGAGTGGTTGAAAGGAAGAATCAGACCATGATGGATATGGCTCGAAGCATGTTGAAAGAGAAGAATATTTCAAATGAATATTGGGGAGATGCAATTCTTTTATCTATTTTTATCTTGAATAGAAGTCCGACCAAGAACCTAAGGGATTGTGTACCTCAGGAAGCCTGGGATCGTAAGCCTTGCAATGTTTTTCATTTTAGAATTTTTGGATGCGTTGCATTTGTGCATGTACCTGCAAAAATGAGGAGGAAGTTGGATGATATAAGTGAAAGATATATCTTAGTTGGATACAGTGAAGAGTCTAGGGCATATAGATTCTACAATCCCATCACCAATAAGTATGTAATTAATAAAGATGTTCAATTTAAAGAAGAGGAAGCCTCAGATGGATGTATTGATAAATATGTTTCAGAGGGAGATGTGTTACCTCGTGAAGATGATGATGGAGCTGAGTAGGATGAAGGAGGTGGACAGTTGGTTCCACATGCACATACGCCTCGAGCAAGAAGTCCTATAAGGGAAGCACGAGATTTAAGCCCATCTAAATTTAGAATGCCAAGAACGCATGAGCGTGGTGAGCCATTTGGACATGGTGGACATCAAACAGATTCACAGTTAAGTAGTGAATTGAATTCTACCTTAGCTTCATTGAAAAACAGATTTAAAGGTTAGAAGACTAGAAGTTTAAGAGAATTGTATGATCAGAATGAAGAAGTAGATCATATTTTAAATTTTGCATTAATGGCATGTGATCTTGTCAGTTTTAATGAAGTTGCTAAAGAGGATGTTTGGATAAAAGAAATGGATGAGGATATTTATTCGATTGAAAGAAATAGCACTTGGGATTTTGTCGATTTACTTCAAGGTAAGAAGAGCATTTGTGTTAAGTGGGTTTATAAGACTAAGTTGAATGCAGATGGTGAAGTTGAAAAGTACAAGGAAATACTTGTAGCTTAGGGGTTTAGTTAGCAACCCGGTATTGATTATAATGAACCATTTGCTCCCGTAACAAGAATTGATAATGTGAGGATGGTCTTAGCTATTGTAGCTCAGAATAGATGGATCATGCATCAGATGGACGTTAAGTCTGCATTTTTGAATGGATGTTTGGAAGAAGAGGTTTATGTAAGAAAACCTCTGGGTTATGAGATTGATAAGCACATAGATAAATTTTACAAGTTAAGGAAAACTTTATATGGATTGAAGCAGGCATCCAGAGTATGGTATAGTAGGATTGATGAATACCTGATTAGTGTTGGATTCAACAGAAGTCCAAGTGATCAAACCGTGTATACAAATATAAATGAGGAAGGTAAAATTTTGATTGTATGTCTGTATGTTGATGACCTGATTTTTACTGGAGATCTATCTGTAGATGATTTTAAAAATGTTATGAAAACAGAGTTTGAGATGACTGATTTAGGATTGATGATGTATTTTCTTGGAATTGAAGTGGATCAATCTGATGATGGAATTTTCATTTGTCAAACTAACTATGCAGATGAAGTATTGGAAAGGTTTAGAATGTTGAATTGTAAACCAACTGCAACACCTATGGAAACTGGTTTTAAACTTAGCATGTTTGATGAGGGATCATATGTTGATCCAACTCTGTATAAGAGGTTGTTCGGAAGCCTTATGTACTTAACAACAACCAGACCTAATATCATGTTTGCTGTAATTTTGATTTGGAGATTCATGGAGACTCCGAAGAGTACTTATTTGCAAGCAAGAAAGAGGATCATGAGATATGTTGGTGGAACAACTGACTTTGGTATCTGATACACATCAATTTTAAACTTTGAGCTGATCAAATGTACTAATAGTGATTTTTCATGTTCCATTGATGACAGGAAAAACACAACTGGGTATGTGTTCAGTCTTGGATGTGGAGCAGTGGTCTCGGCATCAAAGAAATAGCCCATTATGACTCTATCTTATACTGATGCAGTATGTTGCAACAACTACAGCTGCATCTCAAGTTGTTTAGATGAGAAGGGTCTTGAATGAATTATTGCATGACCAGAATGTTGCAACCCAAATTGTCTGTGACAATAAATCTTCCATTGCACTGTCAAAGAATCACGTCTTTCACAAACATAGTAAGGACATTGATACAAGGTATCATTTCATTTGAGTGATGGTAACTGGTAAAGAGATTTTTGTTCAGTTCTGCAGATCTAAAGAACAATTTGCAGACATATTTATGAAGCCTTTGGGAAATGAATTGTTTATTTACAACAATTTTGTTTTACATATTTTCAGTTCGTTTTTCTCTGAAACGATAAAGAGGGAGTATATAAGGATGTAATCATTTCACCCCCTCTATGAAAACGGTAAATCAGTGGCTTGACCTTTCAAGACTCAAGACACCCCCTCTATGAAAACGGTAAATCAGTGGCTTGACCTTTCAAGACTCGAGACACCATCGACGGATTTGTTAGCGGTGACAGCCATTAAATATTTTGTAAGATCCAAGGGCAGTTTTTGAATTAGGGAATTATTGTTATTTTTTGTATAAATGGAAATTGGATTGTAATACGAGAGATATGAGAAAGATTACATTTTGAATTGAAGTTGCTAGTGTGCATTTAGGAGGTATTTTCTCCATTTATATTTTGTTCTTCATTGAGTTTGTAAACTCGTTTTATTTTCTTGATCAAATTCGTTTTTTTGAACAAACACAATAATTACTTGGTTCTTCCATTTTGCCAACCTGGTCTCACATTAATTTTGAACATAGCGATTCAAGGTTTTTCACATTTCGGAGTTTACTTGTTAAAAGGGGCGTGAAGTTCTTTACATTCAAAAATTGGGAACCAGGAGTAGTGGGCCCAAACCCTATTTGCGTTTTGCGATTCGGGATTAGTTCTTGCATTTTTTCTTTTTGCCTTGGGCGTTTGTAAACCGTGAAACCCCGAACTGTTGGGTTCACAATTTATTCGCATTTCGCGATTCTGCAATTCACTTGGTGTTTTGTTTTTTGATGTCTAGCATTTGTTATGGCGGAATCCCAAACTCCAATTGACCTCCGTTTTTTCCAGAATCAACTTGGTTTCTGAATCAGGAGATTTACAAGTTTCGTGGTATAACTAAAGGCAAAGTTAGTACTACTCAATGTAACTTCAGTAAATTGAGAGTGGGGATTATGTCAGATAGTAATCATTTCACCGCTAACGGCACGTCGTGGCCATCTTGACCCTTCAAGACTCAAGGATCAAGCATCGTTTTATTGGTTTGCCCTAAATAACGACTTAACCTTTGAAGGCAACGAGATACCATCACCACCTTAATTAAATCTTTTCTAAGATCCAAGGGGCAGCTTTTGTTCTATCTTATTAATTAGGGAATTTATGTTAGTGTTTATATAAATACCTGAAACGGATTGTAATTGACGTATCTTGAAAGCACATTGAATTGAAGTTGTTATTTTGTATTAGAAGGTGTTCTCTCCGTTGATACTCTGTTTTTTATTGAGTTCGTAAACTCCTCTGATTCATGCTATTTTGTATTCGAAGGTGTTCTCTCCGTTGATACTCTGTTTTTTATTGAGTTCGTAAACTCGTCAAATTCATATCTTCTACTAGCTGTTCATTGAATCAAGATTTTGTTATTTATGCTGTAGCACTTTGTTATTTATTTTGTTATTTATTTTGTTATTTGAATTGGCTTACTTTCTGTTATTTATTTTGTTATTTGTATTGGCTTACTTTCTGTTTGCTTAAAAATCTTAACCTTAAGCATTTCTCGCACCTTATATTTGTTCGGAAGCGCTGTTTCCTTAAAGATCTTAGCCTTAAGCATTTCTCGCACCTTATATTTGTTCGCAGGCGTAACTCTCAAACAATTTGTACAAGACAAGTCTTTTAGGTTTTTCCCAAATTCCGAACTGCCTCCGTTTTCCACAGATTATTCGTTCCAAACTCAAGAGAATAAATGGCAATAACATAATCATACAAAAGTAATATAAACATAATTTTTAATAGAATATTTAATAAATGTTCAAATAAAATAGCGTATACATTAAGGATGAAACTAATTCAATTTTTGGTATAGAATGTTGAGAAGACAGAATAAAACCGCATACCTCTTCCGACGTCGGGTAGTAAGGAGGACGAACTCTATCTTCCTCGTATCTCCGATACTCCACAAACGTGGAAGACGACATAGTTACATAGGAAATAACAGATTAATGGAAGAGGTAAGATAAAATTGGACTACATTATTATTTCTGAGAAGATGGGACGAGGTTTTAGAGTTTGAAAGGATTTTATGTTTAACTTCATGACAACCACTAAATAAGACAGCCATGAACCTCATGGGAATAAACCAGTGACATGCTTAAGGAAAACATAAACTAGCAGTATCTCTCTCAAGCGAATAACCGNTCAAACAATTTGTACAAGACAAGTCTTTTAGGTTTTTCCCAAATTCCGAACTGCCTCCGTTTTCCACAGATTATTCGTTCCAAACTCAAGAGAATAAATGGCAATAACATAATCATACAAAAGTAATATAAACATAATTTTTAATAGAATATTTAATAAATGTTCAAATAAAATAGCGTATACATTAAGGATGAAACTAATTCAATTTTTGGTATAGAATGTTGAGAAGACAGAATAAAACCGCATACCTCTTCCGACGTCGGGTAGTAAGGAGGACGAACTCTATCTTCCTCGTATCTCCGATACTCCACAAACGTGGAAGACGACATAGTTACATAGGAAATAACAGATTAATGGAAGAGGTAAGATAAAATTGGACTACATTATTATTTCTGAGAAGATGGGACGAGGTTTTAGAGTTTGAAAGGATTTTATGTTTAACTTCATGACAACCACTAAATAAGACAGCCATGAACCTCATGGGAATAAACCAGTGACATGCTTAAGGAAAACATAAACTAGCAGTATCTCTCTCAAGCGAATAACCGCAATACTCCAAATAACTTCCACTTAACGTTAATAGTTTTGATGCAATGTCTAAACAAGCATGCGAAGCCATGTGATGGATTGCTGTGTCACGGGAATGTAACGGGTGTAACAGTGGAATAGTTTTGATAGTGGAATAGCAAGGAAATAAAACCATTAAATGATAGTGGAATAAAACCATTAAATAGCACGGAAATAACACCACTAAATGATAGTGGAATAGAAAACGCTGGCCATATACACGTTGCGGTCCTAGGTTAACTATCCACTCACTCTCATACGTAGAGTAGGTGAAGGATAGTGCTTGGAGATGACGAGCATAGACTAGGTAGTAGTACTAAACCAGCGTTAGGAAATCAAGAGGACACATACGTGGGATATTTCCTTGAGCTTTGTGTTGTAACCTCAATTAATGCAAAACTACATTGAGACTAGAATGACCATTTATAACATAAAAGGGAAGGCTAGCATATGGTGTCAAGATATGAAATTAGCAAAAGGATTAAAATAGAAAAGAATGAAGTGGTGAGAGTTTAAGAAGTATTTTAAGAAACTGTATCTATAGTATTATGAAAGAAATACTAAATTTTTTTTATGAACTGTTGTTATGAAAAATGTCAATAATAAATTTTTAGACGTGTTAATATTCGTGCCCTATATTAAGGAGGATAAAGTTAAAATTCAAAGGTTTTTAAGCTGTTTACTAAAGTCTTATAAATACATAATTGAAATTGATAATCCTAAATATTTGAATGAAGTGCTTAGAAAAGCTAGAATGTGTTATGAACAATATAAATAGAGATATGAAACTCTTAAAGTATGAAAGGAAAAAAAGAAATATAAACTGAATCAACCTAAGAAACCAACTTCTTCTTGAATATGACAAAAGGATTCCAACAAAATGATTATCCATATAATACACAACAAGTTCAAGGAGGGAACAAACCAATTAATTTGGCATTTAAGAAAACTGTAATACTGAGAGAACCATTGAAATGATGGGAGTGTTGAGGTTTACAATCTATAGTTGGAGATATGGGAAAATACATAGACATAATTAATGCTTTTTTGGAAGGTTGACAAATTGATCATCAATCTATTGTAGTAGAAATTGAAGGTAAGATACAAAACAAACAAGCTTCTATGGTAATAGACCGAGTGAAAGTTTGAGTTACAAAACCCCATCATTAGTAGAAATATGTAAGCTAGAAAAGGTGAAACACCCTAAGTCTTGGTTAGTACAATTGGCCATTGGCAGAAATGAAAGTATCATAATATATTTCTAATTGTGATATAGGAATAAATGATAAAATATTTTGGTTAACTTAAATTTGTTAGCCTTATGACCATATGACATTCTTATTGGTATGGATTGGTTGGAATCACGCAAAGTCAAAGTCAACAAAAAGTCATTTTTTATCACACGAAAATAAGGTAAAAAGAATATTTCAAGGGTTAAAAAAATTAGTCTCGGTAAGTCAATTATGATCCATGTAGCTTAACAAATGCATCAGAAAGGGGTCAATTATGATCCATGTAGCTTAACAAATGCATAAGAAAGGGGTCAATTATGATCCATGTAGCTTAAGAAATGCATAAGAAAGGGGTGTGAGTTGTATGCAATTCAAGTAATGAATATATTAAGTGAGGATGACAAACAAAAATTAAAAGGCTATGATGTTTTAAGAAATTTTAAAGATGTCGTTGTTGATGAAATACCAGAATTGCATCCTAGAAGAGAGATAGAATTTTTATTGACTTAATACTGAGAGTTGTCATTGTATCAAAAGCAACATAAAGAATGAGTATTCCTGATTTAAAAATACAAATATAGGAATTACTAGACAAATGATATATCAAACCCAACGTATCATCTTGGGGAGCACCAGTTTTATTTGTCAAGAAAAAGGATGGAACATTCCGACTATCTATTGATTATGGATAGTTAAATAAAATGACAATAAAAAATAAGTATCATTTATCGAGAATTAATGATCTATTTGACCAAGTGGGAGGAGAAAAACTATTGTCAAGATTGATTTAAAACTATTGTCTAACATTGATTTAAGATCTAGTTATAACCAAATCAAAATTAATGATGAGGATATCAATCAAATATTTTTTCGAACAAAATATGGACATTATGAATTTGTGGTAATTGCTTTTGGACCCACGTTATTAAAAGTGAAGGGAGAGAGGGGGGGGGATATTGAAC
>SNQJ01S0045495.1:32369-49695 GCA_010110895.2 Picea sitchensis
AGGGATCATTGTGGAGAGAATATAGAGAGTGTGAGTGGGATAGGAAATAAATATTATGGGGGTAGTGATGGGGGGGGCACAGAGGGGGAAAGAGGGACAAAAGGAGAGAGTGGAAGAGGTGGAAGAGGGGTAGGGATAAGGAGAGAGAGCGTGGTGATAGGGGAGAGAGGTCAGAGGGATAGATGAATATAGAGGGAGGGAGGTAGAAGGGGGAAGAGTGGGAGAGAGAGAAGAGAAGAGAGAATTAGGAATGAACTCATGCTTTAGAAATGCATGCATTCTTTAGAAACATGCATGCATTCTTTAGAAACATGCATGCAATTTACGAATGCGTGAAAATTCATAAAGTGTCTTCACTTTATTTGCATTTCAAATTTTTTTCAAGAGTGACAAATTTACCGTACATGTTTTCTGAGTTGGATGCCTTAGATTTAAGATTACGATGAAAAACCTAGTGGTTCAATATGCAAATAGACAAAAACCTCCATTTTTATGAATACCTCTGTATATATCTATTTTTGAGGTTATTTTTATATAAACTAAACAAATTATTTGTTGATGAAACTATAGACATAAATAGAGTCTACTATTTAGATTCGAATTATACTATTTTTTTTGTTTAAATTAATATGGTTTACTATTTATAATCTATTTTTGTCTTCCCATATATCAAAAGCCTAGAATACATCCCTCGTTTATTTATGTTATAACTTTTTGTTAGCTTAACCATTTCTAAAATGAGTTATATGTCACACTATAAGAGATCTATATCTACGATCTACAAAACAAAAATCATTTTGATCATCTGAAGAGCCTCGCAGACTATATGAATGGAAGGGTGTGTAATTTCAATGATATATTAACTTTCATGATATTATACAAATATAATTAATATTATAAATTTTCAAAAAAATACACGACACTAGAACAATGGGTTCTCTACAATTATGCATGCTTTTGTAATGAAATTTGATTTTTAAGCTCCTCAACAAGTGAAAAAAGGGACATATATACCTTTTATTTTGCAATGGAAAAATAACATACCACTTTTAAATCAATTTTTAAAAGGTTATTCATAATTTCTATGAATACAATATGTATACTCAAATAATTCAATTTCCTACATTTCATATTTTAACACCATAATCAAAATCATTGTAAAAGTACCTTGAATAATCCCTCCGAGTTAATAGATTGTTTTCATGTTTACATTGCCACTAACGCGCCATTTTTTTCACTCACCTTGATTTCAATGGAACTCCCAAATCATCATCTACATGATTAAAAGACTCTAGAAAGTATCCACATCAACCAAATATCCTTAAGCTGGCACTTGGGAACATGCTCAGAAGACATTGGATCTCTCATCCCCTAGATTGATGCCATTGACCCTTTTCATATGATACACTACCAACAAATTTTGTAATAGGTTAGCCAACGAGGGTGTTCTGTGAGGTCACCATGACATCAATTATAAATGGTATCCTTCCTATTCCCATCTATATATTGCTTTCCTTGCTCTCACATAGGTCGACCATATTCCTCTTATTAGTCGCTGCCTGAGGGACTATAGCTTTCGCATAGTCGTCAACAACCTATTAACCCATCAAATTTGCTACATTATTTGGTACATTCTGCATCTCTTTAACAAGTTTTCCCTATGTTCTCCATTATGTTTTTAATTATTCCATTTTTGAAAAATTAAAAATCTTTTTTATAATTTCCAAATACCTATATTAGTATTTTTCAATTGGCTTAGAGAAATTTGATGAGACTAAATACCCTTGGTGGTGGGCATTTTTNTGATTGATCTTTTATGAGGTGGACCATCATTATGTCAGAGGACTAAATGCTCTTCTCAATGTAAACATGTACTCCTTGCCTTGTCACAAGAAGGCTTTGCCACTGACATTTTCTGCCTCTGCAGTAGAGGCTTTGCATGTCATCCACCTAGCTTCAACACCTCCTCATTGCCTCAAATCCTCACAAGAATAATAGGTTCACTACCTAGTCATCTCACAAAATCCCCAGTACTTTGGCACCTCACATGTCATGAATTCCCCACTACTTCGACACCTCAGAGATATCCTGGGCACCTCACAACAATTGGACCTATTAAGCTTATATAGCCAAGCAAAGAAAAAAATCCTATATAGCTAAGGAAGTCTAGAAAAACAAAGATGTATAAAGCAACATACATATCTCTTCCTCATGCAGAGTAAAGAATCTTGGTCAATCCATACCTCTTTCTTCCTCATGTAGAGTAGAGAATCTTGGTCGATCTTTAACCAAATTGATCTTCTTTTACATGTATTTGTCCTGTAATTTCATGTATGCAACTAGAGCCTACTTTTTGTATGCAGATAAGTTGTCGAACTTTGCCGACAATATTGCAAGGAAGGAGAATGCCTAGGTCTTTTCCATCTCACTCGACTTCTTTGATGCTAAGAGCCTTCTCTGCGGTTTCTATGACCCCCCGAGGCAAGGTGATATGATGGAAGAAATATCGAACCCATCAATCTTCCTTCCAACCATTGCTTGCATATAAATATGGATAGCAGTAGTAGCCCCGTGTTCGCCAACCAACTTGGCCCTTTCTCTATCTGTTGCCTCTCAAAGAGTGAGAGTTTGTAGTTTGGTAATTCTTATGATCCTAGGTACTCTGTCACGACATGGAGAAATATGGGAAGTAATGAGGTCCTTCTCTTATGCTTATGAAGGCAGGTGCAGTTGATGATAAATTGTGAAGCAAGAAATGCAGACAGAAAAGAATAGAGTAGAAAACAATATTCAATATATTGAGAATGTAAGGATAAAGTACAATGAGAAGAGTTAACGAAGAAGTAAAATGCAAAAGGAAAATAGCTGAGCTAAATAGGCTCAATCAAATCAAGAAAAGAAAGTAAAGTTGGCCAGGACAACTTGCAGTGTACAGTCAGCCTATTGAGGTTACATTATATTTAACACTCCCTCTTAAACTCAACAGTTACAAACATCAGAACTGATTATGCCCAAGTGTTGTCTCTGAAAATCAAAAACAAATTTTCTGAGTGGCTTTGTGAAGATATTTGTGAGTTGATCTCGAGAACCACAAAATTAGAGTGCAATTTCACCATTATTGACGAGCTCGTGGATGAAGTGAAAGCGAGTGTCAATGTGTTTTCTTTTCTTGTGAAACAAATGATTTTTGGATAGAGCAATTGTTGATGTATTGTCGCAGAATATAGGAGTTGGATCCTTTTCTGTATCTGACATATATTTCAATATTCTTCTTAGCCACACAGCTTGACAAGAAGCTGAGGTAGCAACGACATACTCTTGCTCTGCAGAATATATTGAGATAATTGGCTACTTCTTTGATTCCCATGAAATCAGGTTTGAGCCGAGGTGAAAAGCATGTACTGAGGTGTTTTTCGTGTCATCTAGGCTGCCTGAAAAATCACTGTCTGTGTAACCAGAAAGTTGATTACTATCAGATTTAGTGTACCATAAGCCAAAATTTAGAGTTCCTGCAATATATCTCAGAATCCATTTCACCATTTTCCAGTGAGAATCTTTGGGGGACTCCATGAATCTGGAAACAAGGCTGGCTAAATACATAATATCATGCCTAGTTTCTGTAAGATACAACAAACTGCCTACTAAACTTTTGTATAGGGTAGGGTCCACTATAGTGCCTTCATCTTTCCTTCTCAATTTTGTGCCTAGAGGTATAGGGTTTTCTGCTGGATTGCTCTCTTCCATGAAAAATCTTTGGATGATGTTTGTTGTATACTTTTCTAACAGACAAAAATGCCTTTGGTTGATTGATCAACCTCCATCCCCAAAAAATATATCATGATGCCAAGATCTGTCATCTCAAACTCAGATTACATGGCATGTTTAAAATTGGTTAATTCAATATTTCCAGTATATATCATGTCATCAACATATAAACATACAATCAAAATTTTACCATGCTGCTCAGTTTTGGTGTAAAGAGTTGGCTCATTTTGACTTCTGTTGAAACCACTTTTAATCATATAAGAGTCAATTCTATTGTACCAAGTTCTTGGAGCTTTCTTTAAGCCATACAAGGCTTTATTTAACCAATATACTTTGGTTGGATGCTCTTGGACATCAAATCCAGGCGGTTGATCGACAAAAACTTCTTCTTCTAAGAAACCATTTAGGAAGCTTGACTTGACATCCATCTGGTATACTGGCCATTTATGTTGGGCTACTATGGCCAATAGAGTTCTTACAGTGTCTAACCTTGCTACTGGAGAAAAAGTTTCACCATAGTCAGTACCAGGTTGTTGTGAGAATCCTTTGGCAACAAGTCTTGCCTAGTGTTTTTCGATCTGCTCTTTTTCATTGAGTTTAATTTTGTAAACCCACTTGACACTAATACTTTTCTTGTGACATGGGAAATCAACAAGATCCCATGTCTTTTTCTTCTCAATGGAGTCAATTTCTTGTTTCATGGCTTGAACCCAATGTGGCTCCTTAGCGGCTTCCTTAAAAGATGTAGGTTGACATGACATTAAAGCAAAAAGATTGTGTTGTTCAAAATCATCCAACTACTGATGGATATCTCTCAAACTTCGAGTTCTCTGATTTTGAATTTCAGAGGATGAGTCTCTGCTGGAAGTTGAGTAATCCTGAGAGTTTTTAGGTTGTCTTTGTACCTGGAATCTTGGTCGAGCAGGTTGGGGTATTGATTGTTCTGAATTTTCCACGTTTTCAGAACTTGGCAACAATGGATTTTGACTATCCAGTTGTTGATTTTCTGATTCATTCTAGAATTGATTTTCCATAAATTTTACATCTCTGCTAAGAATTAATTTCTTGGAGATTGAATTGTAAAGCCTGTAGGCTTTAGATGTTTCACTGTATCCAATAAAGATACATTTCTCACTTCTGTCATCAAGTTTCTTCCTTAATTCAGAAGGTATGTGGGCGTATTCTATGTATCTGAATGTCCTTAGATGTGCAACATTTAGCTTTGTCCCACTCCATGCTTCTTGAGGGACTTTCACCTTTAGACTTGTGGTTGGAGATCTATTCAAGAGATAAACTCAGCATGCTACTACTTCAGCCCAAAAAATATTTGACAAACTTTTCTCTTTGAGAAGTGTTGTTGCCATATTCATTATTGTCTAATTTTTCCTTTCAACCACTCCATTTTGTTGTGGAGTATACCTGGTTGTCGTTTGCATGATAATGCCTTCTGATTTGCAGAAATTTGCAAATTCATTGGATTTGTATTCTCCTCTTCCATCGGACCTGAGTTCTTTTATATATTTTCCACTCTGTTTTTCAGCTTCTGCCTTGAATTCTTTGAATTTTGCAAAAGTTTCAGACTTGTGTCTAAGAAAATAGATCAAGATTTTCCTGCTAAAATCATCAATAAACGTTAGAAAGTAAAATCTACCACCTATTGACTCTATTTGCATTGGTCCACATAGGTCAGTGTGAACTAGTTCGAGATGTTGTTTGGCTTGATTGGATGACTGTGGAAAACTAGATCTCTTATGTTTTCCAAGTAGGCAAGACTCACATGGGGAATTTTGTTCTTTGAATATGGGAAGACCTTTCACCATGGAGTGCTTTTGAAGAAGACTTAGACTCTTAAAGGGTAGCTATCCAAATCTTGTATGCCAAACCATTGTTTCATTGAAGGTGGATGCACGTTGTGCATATGGTTGAATCAGATTTGCAGTTCTGAGTGTAAGGGGAAGCATCCTATTCTGAGTCATGTGGATTTCATAAATCAATTTTCTGTTGGGGATTTTGTCATATATCTTGCAAGATGCTCCTTCAAAGAGTACCTTATAGCCATGTTCAATGAGTTGTCCTACACCTACCAAATTATGTTTGATATCTAGAACATGATAGACATTATTTATGTCCTTCTTTTCATTTTGTTTAGTAAGAATAGGTACAGTTCCTTTGCCTTGAACCTTGACTAAGGAATCTTTTCCAAGTGTAATATCAAATGAGATTGAAGAATCAATGCATGAAAGTAAATCTTTGTTACCTGTTATGTGATTGTTGCATCCATTGTCTAGCAACTAGAGATGTTTAGGTTGTTCTTCAGACTTGTGACATGAGAGAAACATACCTTTTGAGGTTTCTCCCATATGATTTGATACATGTTCTCTGCCTGAGAGATGATCTGTCTGCTTCTTCTGACATTTAGATTCATAGTGCCCATATTTTTTGTAGCAATAGCATTGTATGCTTGATTTGTCATTTGATCTTCTCCCTCTGCCTCTTTGAGGCTGACAATTCTGATTTTGGTGGTGTTGTGTGTGACCTTGGAAATTTTGATGCTCACTCTATTGTCTGTTACCTCCATTCGAGTGTTGGTCATGTAGTACTCCCTCATCCTTGGTGACCTCTACCTCTTCCTCTTCCTCTCCCTCCGTTGAAGGAGAATTGAGTTTTGAAGGCATTGGTTATTGACTCATCTATGAGATGCAGTCTCGTCTCATGTGTCACCAGAGAACCAATTAGTTCATCTGTTGAAAAACGTGACAGATCCTTGGATTCAAGGATTGTTGTAACAACCATTTCAAATTTCTTTGGTAAACTTCTGAGGATGTTCTCAACAATGTGTTGATCATAAATGGCTTCACGAGTCAATCTGATCTAGTTCACAATTCCCATGACTCTGGTCATGAACTGATCCACATTTTCAGACTCTGTCATTCTTAAAGTCTCGAATTACATCCTCAAGGTCTACAATTTGACTGCTTTGACCCTGTCATTGCATTGGTAGGCTGATTTAAGGATTTCTCAGGCCTATTTTGAAGTACCAACGCCTGTGATTTTTGAGAAAATCGAATCATCCAGAGAATTTTGAATCCAGAATTTAGATTTATTTGCTCTGTTCCTCTAAGTTACCTGAGCAATTCTTTGTTGGTTTGTCATGGCAGAAAGGTCTGTTGGATCTAGTTCCACATATCCAAGATCCATTAGATCCCAACACTCTTGTGCTTGCAAGAACGATATCATTCGAAGAGACCAGAACTCATAGTTCTTTCCGAGAAGAATCAGACCCTGAGTTGGTCCTAAATTGCTAGACGTCACCATCTTTTAAATAATTTAACAAAACAGAAAAAAAAGTGTTAGAAAATTTCATATTTACCTGTTTCCCATGTGTGAAGCGAGGTCTGCTAACTTCTCTATCCCTCAATTTGCCGAAATCTAAAATATTATGGCGTTTATGCAAACGTCTTTTCAAGATTTCGCGTTTCGGGACTTTGCGATTCTGACTTCAGGACTTTGTTATACGAGTCCTCCAAAATCTTGTTTCTCCAACTTCCGATTGCCAAAACACCGAAGAAATCTTAACGGCCTTGAATTGGCCCTTATTCTCTGTGCAATGTGACCACGCGCCTGGATGTTAAAGCGCTACCGGTGAAATGCCGAAATTTTCTTTTGGACAATTCAACGGTCCAAATCTTCCTATGATCTGACGGTCCAGATTCTTTTCGGGATTTCAGGATATCGGGTTTCACAACTTCGCGAACCCTGATAACGAGCTCTTTTGACTCCTCGATTCCACGATCTCTGAATTACCGAAATGTCATGATTGGCTTCAAGGATCAACGATCCTCGTTGATTTGAGATCAACGACTCAGATTATTTCAGAATTTTACGTATCGATATTTCGCGACTCTTGAATTTGCGATTTCGGGTTTCTGGATTTCCTATTTCCCAATGTCGAGAACCTCTATCTTCTAGATCTCCCGATCTCCAAAATGTCGATTTGCCGAAATGGCAAAGTGTCCTTCTCCTTTCGGAAAATCTCCAAAAGTCTTGGATTGTTGCCACGCGTCTCCTCAAGATGGACAGTCCTCATGCGTTTCGCGATTTCGCAACTTGTGACCCCTGGTGACACAAATCCTCTGTCAACTTAAAACCCGAGTAGCCGAAATACCGATGGTTTCCTTGATCTCCGCCATGTGTCCTAACGAATGGACGACTATGATCGTTTCGCTATTTCGGGACTTCCGCTATGGAGTGCCCTGATCTCTCGTCCTTAGGACCTCCAAACTCCTGAATGTCGAAATCCCATTGTGTTCACTCTTTCGGGACTTTCACCTCTCCTATTCACGAAGGCTTAACCCTCGTGCATCTCCTGACAAATCCAACGGTTGTTGGGTGTTTGCTCAAGATCTGACGGCTGTCAGCTATTCTGAACAAGATCTGACGGCTCAGAATCTCTTCTACCCTGCGCGCTCTAGAGGACTAAGCCTCGTGCACTTTCTCACGGATCCGATGGCTATCGGTCCTCTGCACAAGATCTAACGGCTATGGTTCTTTCGCCTTTTCTGCGCTCTCCTCGTCACTTTTGAACAATCTTTCACAAATTTGAACGAATTTCTTTGAATTCTTCTAATGTTCCTGCCTCCTGTAGCTCTTCTTTGTCAATCTTTGACAATTATGAAATTGTTCATGATTCTTTAGAGTTTCTCCTTTTGCAGTCTTTGCTTACTCGATCTTTTGAACATATAGTGCTCTGCTTCCTCGCATGAGCTTCCTACGAGGATCTTTTGAGAGTATTATGGACAACTCTCCAAGCCTTGTGAAAAGTCTGTCTCGCGTGCTCTCGTGATCCATGTAAGCTTTGCGCCGTGAGGATCGTGTTTCTCTCCAGCCTGTGTGAAGAGGCTTACTGCTTAAGCTCTGATACCATGATAAATTGTGAAGCAAGAAATGCAGAGAGAACAGAACAGAGTAGAAAACAATATTCAGTATATTGAGAATGTAAGGAGAAAGTACAGTGAGAAGAGTTAATGAAGAAGTACAGTGCAAAAGGAAAATAGTTGAGCTAAATAGGCTCAAGCAAATCAAGAAAAGATAGTTGAGCTAAATAGGCTCAAGCAAATCAAGAAAAGAAAGTACAGTTGGCCATGACGTCAGCCTGTTGAGGTTACATTATATTTAATAGTTGATCCTTATCTTACACTTCTTATAAACGAGGGTCGTTTGAGGGCTAGCAGAAGCAAGGCAAGGATTAGATCCATTCCAAAACATAATTGCTTAATTAATTGTTTATCTTTTCCTTCTTCCGCTCATTACTATGATTTGCAAGCCACCCTTCCCTTGAATGAAGCCAACACACCAGTTGTCGATGGGTATCTAGTTTCACAGTGGAAGACTTTCTGAAATCCATGAAGAGAACAAAAATAATCGGAAATGGAGCGCTTTCCACAATATACAAATCAGAGATGCCAGGAGGGGATGCCATAGCCCGCGTGATGTTGTAGTTGAATCAGAAAGAGGGACTCACACTTGCACTCTGCTATCTTCACCAGGAGTGCAATATGACTCTTCACCATGAGTGCAATCCGACAATTGTGCAAGACCCCATGAAGCCCAACAACGTACTGCTAGACGGTCACATGGACGCCCCATTTTCTGATTTTTGCATGGCCAAGATTCCAGACAATACCATGTGCTCCACTGCTTATATCTCCCCAGGTAAATTCTTCATTGATAACCATTAATATTATTCAAGCGATGAGATCCGCCATCTACAACTTTGGAGTGATTCTTCTAGGCATGAGTAGACTCATAAGGGATCAGCATTTTCGACTTAACAAAGATTCGGAGGACGGAGGGCTCTTTTATGGAAAATTTAGACAAAAATATGAACAAACAATAGACGATGAAGGAAAATCAGGCCATGCTCATGCTCCATGTGGCCCTGCTCTGCACCAACATGCGCCCACCCGTTCGACAGGCCATCCATGAGAGATGTAGTGAGCCCTCCATGTATCAATATGCGCCCACCCATTCGACAGGCCATCCATGAGAGATGTAGNAATCAGAGATGCCAGGAGGGGATGCCATAGCCCGCGTGATGTTGTAGTTGAATCAGAAAGAGGGACTCACACTTGCACTCTGCTATCTTCACCAGGAGTGCAATATGACTCTTCACCATGAGTGCAATCCGACAATTGTGCAAGACCCCATGAAGCCCAACAACGTACTGCTAGACGGTCACATGGACGCCCCATTTTCTGATTTTTGCATGGCCAAGATTCCAGACAATACCATGTGCTCCACTGCTTATATCTCCCCAGGTAAATTCTTCATTGATAACCATTAATATTATTCAAGCGATGAGATCCGCCATCTACAACTTTGGAGTGATTCTTCTAGGCATGAGTAGACTCATAAGGGATCAGCATTTTCGACTTAACAAAGATTCGGAGGACGGAGGGCTCTTTTATGGAAAATTTAGACAAAAATATGAACAAACAATAGACGATGAAGGAAAATCAGGCCATGCTCATGCTCCATGTGGCCCTGCTCTGCACCAACATGCGCCCACCCGTTCGACAGGCCATCCATGAGAGATGTAGTGAGCCCTCCATGTATCAATATGCGCCCACCCATTCGACAGGCCATCCATGAGAGATGTAGTGAGCCCTGAGAAGTTATTATTATTTAATTAGAGATGTCTATTTTTTACAAATCTCCCAGAAATGATCTTATTATTATAAACAAAGAAAAGAAAACATAAAACCTACTTATTGTAAGTGGAATTTCAATAATGTGGAAGCCCTATGAAAACATATTAATCTCTGTGAAGTGCCTCATAGAGAGGGGCTCCAAATAGTTTTGGAGGGCTCATACCGATCTCCTTCGCAACGTCTTTCATGGAACTACAAAGACTCAGGTTATGGATTTTTCTATCATTGTCCAACAGTGGAGGACCAATGGTATTCTGTAGAATAAACAGTGTGATGCCCCTGCTGCATATATTCTTCAGTCAGGCAATCTCCGATAAGAGCAACCAATTAAATTATTTCTCCTCAGATAGAGAAGGGCCTCTATCGAAACATCGGAGTGTTGTGTTGTGTCGACAAAATAGGTTGGAATAATGAGTAGTTAACTAGTTATTTACTAATACTACAAATATTTCTATCTTGATGAATGCCTTAGGTCAGACACACACATTAATTCGTCGAGTACACACTCATATAACCAAATTTTTATCCCTTTACATATATATTTATATGGTTCTAACATTCTTTCCTTAGAAAATTAATATTTCTCTTTCATCTTCTCTTAACATTCATTTGTTCTCTATCGTTTTTCAAATTCCGCGGTCCCTTAAGAGTTATGGAACTAGAATCCAAGTAAATGTATTCACTCATCGTCTTAAAGCCCATGGAACCATTCTTTGCTTGAAATATGCTATGAATTTTTGGTTGCGCTAAGGCGTTGCGGTAGGGCTGCTCCTTTGAAGGATTTCATTTAATGGCTCGGTCTTTTCCTTCAGTTTGGATCTACTTGTTGTTTCCATGTCTATAGTTTATATTTCAGAAACTTTTTCAATCCATCACGCTCTCTGCGGGTCAAAACAATATGTTTCTACCGAGTACTGATATGGAGACTAAACCCTTCTGTAACACTAATTTTGTATCAGTAAATTATGTATGAATTTTGCATGTGGATTGGATAGGTTTCGAGAGCATGGATACATTATTGAATAATCCGTTTCGTAACCGTAATTATGTACTGGTAAAATACATCGGAATTTTACCAAAATGAAAGTGACCAATCCCTGTCACACGCCAAATTTTGTCCTACATGAATGGACTTTGATTCCACTCCGATTATAGACGCCAATATTGTAGTTCATTGGTTGCTGCACGTAAGGAATCTTTGACTCCACTCTGTTTACTCGGACGAGTCCAGCGGCAAACATAAACTAGGGTCTTATACTCGATCCCTGGATTAATACGGTTCCACAAATTCCTTATGCAACCTGTCTCGGTTCTCCCGCAAATACAACGATGGTCACAAGACAACGATGGTCACAAGTTAATAATGTTAAAATATTAGCGCAGCCACTTAACCGGCTCGTGAACGCAGATAGGCGACGACAGCGAGAGAACATTGCACGGACGGTGGCGGGAAGAGACTGCAGGAGGTGCGACAGAAGGTGAACAAAGAGGTGATGGGCAATGGCAACGGTTTGTCGGGTGGGAGGAGACTGCATGGGCGGTAACTGAAGGTGATGAGAAGATGACAGTGTGAGCCTGAGAGTAAAGTTCGATCACTGGAAGATTGGATGGTCACGATAAAAAAAAGGGATATGACCTAGTTATTACATGAATTGGAAAGGGCAGGTAATGAAGTGAGTAGTTATTGATGTTAAATAACAAATAAAAAATAGCAATTTGAAGGCCGTAATTCAATAATTCAAACGTTTTGGAATAAAACTTAATGTTAACTCAATAATTCAAACATTCCAAGTTTAAATGTTCAAATTTTCCAGTTTGCTTTGCAGTTATTTCCCTTGTTTAATTTCCTCATGGTTATTGTATTGTATTTTATTTTTTCTCGTTTCAAATGATCAAGTGCACTTTCCCATATATCCATGAGAATGATAGGTAGTCCCAAATTAAAATATCCTTTCATATTTATAACTTATGCTATAAAATATCCTTTCATATTTATAACTTATGCTATTTTATGTTGTATGGTTATGATAAACAATGTTTTTTATGACTCGATGAACATTACAAATTGACTTTTTGTAGCCAATGTGGTTTCCTATGTAACATACCAACAACAAAGTCCTTGTATATTTTATTTCAAGATAATGCAATGGAATGAATAGTTAAAATATAAATGATTAATTATATATTAATGCACCAACTAATTATGATAATTTTGTGACTCGAACATGATTATGATTATTGATACAATTGAATTCCTAATTACATTTTATTATTTTTTTGGTGGTTAAAGGGAATGTTGATTATAGATGCAATTGAATCCCTAATTACATTTTGATTTTTTTGTGGTTAAAGGGAATGTTTTATAGGATATTAAATTAATAATTACTACAGAATATTTCAAACGAACATCAAGAGGGAGTCTTTTAGGAAATTATTATCCTATTTATAATTTAGGAGTCTTTTAGGGACTAGAAATATTGTATTTATATACATAGTAATAATTATACAATAATTTAAATCAACAATATTGAATTTGGATTAGATAATATCCATTCTCAAAGATAATCTAATAATATGGTAATGTAATAATTATATAATAATTTAAATCAACAATATTAAATTTGGATTAGATAATAACCATCCTCAAAGATAATCTAATAATATTATAACATGAGATGAAGCATTGGCATGATAAACATTGATTTAAAAAACATGAAACATTGTCATGCTAAACATTGATTTAAAGGAAATAAATCATTGCCATGATAAACCTACTAATATCATGTGAAGCTTTACCATAATATATATAGATATAAAATATAGTCACATGTAGGTTTTTTTTTTTTTTTAATATTCAACTTTATAAACAAACATACTAAATAAATGCACCAAACAAAAACTACAATGAAGATTTTATAGACTATATCAAGTATTACACAATATAGGTGTCTTATAAATTGGATTTGATAAATAATACTCTCAAGTAATTATTCTCATGTTCCTTTCCTTCAATTAAAGGTTATAGATATTTGATGTGCATTGAAAAAGAAATATCAAAATTTGAAAATGGAACAAAACTATTAGACCGTAAAGAGATGTAAACTTTATAGTATAAGTTAACGATATGTGAAGTTTCCACGTAAACATCTAAGGGGGACAAATAACAAAGTACCCCAACCCATATAAAAAATATTAGAAATGAGTTTTTTCAGGTCAAGAATCCAAGATCCAACATAGAGGTGACCTTAAGAATCTAAGATTCAACATAGAGGTGACCTTAAGAGTAGTGATATATGTTGTTTTGTGGCATAGTTTTCCTTACTCTATACCCATAAAAATATCAATAGTTTAAATCAAGAAGTAAAATTAAAAAAAAATTGAGAAAATTTTCTATTTGGTTTGAGAATTAGTAATGATTAGGACAATTGGATTTCTAAAGTTCAGGAAAATATAATTTCCAAAAAAATCTTCCCCTACTTAAAAGGATAAATCCAACTAAGGTGTGTTCAAGAAACACACTAGAAATGAGTAACACAAAGTTTTAGTGATGGATTAATTCACTAGTACATATGACCAAATTTGCGACGTTTTTTCGTTGATATTGCCACAATTATCCATCGCAATTTCCACGAAAGACGAGTTTTTTTTTCGTCAGATTAATTTCGTCACTCTATCGACCATCCAGGTGTGCATGGAAACATCGCCTAAATTATCTCTCCACGTGTCACCACCTTCAAGTTCGGTTAACCGTATGCATCGTCACAATTACGACGAAACCTCGTCGCAAGTACATCAAACAACCATGGAAATTACGACGAAATTGCGTCACAATTGCGACGAAAATTTATGACAAGTCAAAAACTTACGACGTAGATGTTGTATGTGCGACAAAAAACCGTGGAAACTTACGATGAATACCCGTGGAAACAACGACGACATTGATTCATCAAGACCAAAGTTACGATGAAGATGTTGTATGTGCGACAAAAACCTGTGGCAACTTGCGACGAAATTTTGTCACAATTGGACAAGAATTAGTAATGATTAGGACAATTGGATTTTTAAAGTTCAGGAAAATATAATTTCCAAAAAAATCTTCCCCTACTTAAAAGGATAAATCCAACTAAGGTGTGTTCAAGAAACACACTAGAAATGAGTAACACAAAGTTTTAGTGATGGATTAATTCACTAGTACATATGACCAAATTTGCGACGTTTTTTCGTTGATATTGCCACAATTATCCATCGCAATTTCCACGAAAGACGAGTTTTTTTTTCGTCAGATTAATTTCGTCACTCTATCGACCATCCAGGTGTGCATGGAAACATCGCCTAAATTATCTCTCCACGTGTCACCACCTTCAAGTTCGGTTAACCGTATGCATCGTCACAATTACGACGAAACCTCGTCGCAAGTACATCAAACAACCATGGAAATTACGACGAAATTGCGTCACAATTGCGACGAAAATTTATGACAAGTCAAAAACTTACGACGTAGATGTTGTATGTGCGACAAAAAACCGTGGAAACTTACGATGAATACCCGTGGAAACAACGACGACATTGATTCATCAAGACCAAAGTTACGATGAAGATGTTGTATGTGCGACAAAAACCTGTGGCAACTTGCGACGAAATTTTGTCACAATTGGACAAGAATTAGTAATGATTAGGACAATTGGATTTTTAAAGTTCAGGAAAATATAATTTCCAAAAAAATCTTCCCCTACTTAAAAGGATAAATCCAACTAAGGTGTGTTCAAGAAACACACTAGAAATGAGTAACACAAAGTTTTAGTGATGGATTAATTCACTAGTACATATGACCAAATTTGCGACGGTTTTTCGTTGATATTGCCACACTTATCCGTCGCAATTTCCACGAAAGCCGAGTTTTTTTTTCGTCGGATTAATTTCGTCGCTCTATCGACCATCTAGGTGTGCATGGAAACATCGCCTAAATTATCTCTCCACGTGTCACCACCTTCAAGTTCGGTTAACCGTATCCATCGTCACAATTACGATGAAACCTCGTCGCAAGTACATCGAACAACCGTGGAAATTAGGATGAAATTGCGTCACAATTGCGACGAAAATTTATGACAAGTCAAAAACTTACGAGATAGATGTTGTATGTGCAAAGAAAAACCGCGGCAACTTACGACAAATACCCGTGGCAACAACGACGACATTTATTCATCAAGACCAAAGTTACGATGAAGATGTTGTATGTGCGACAAAAAACTGTGGCAACTTGCGACGAAAGTTTGTCACTATTGCCACGGTGGTTAAAATGCAATTTTTTCGACGAACTATAGTCGATATTGCAACGATGGCATTAAGTTTTTTAAAAAAAAATACACGAGATATGGTATTATCATATTACATTATAATATGGTATACCATATTACAATGTAATATGGCATTACCATATTACATTGTAATATGGGATTACCATATAACAATATAATATGGCAATACCATATTACATTGTAATATGGTAATGCCATATTAACCCACAATTAATTGCAATCCAACATGAAGAAATATGAGCTTCGAAAACAATTATTGTTTTGTATGGATTTTGTAGTTAGAGGATGTGAATTTTGTATTGACCTAAGAAATATAAAATTCGTTGTAAATTGGTTGACCCAAGATAATTTAATTGAACCAAGGTAATTCATGGGGTTAGCAAATTATTTAGGAATGAAATGTCTCTTCAATTCACATTAGAAAAGGCAAGTATAACTTGTCAATTCATTGCAATTGAAAACCAAGTAATTGAAGCTTTGACATGAAAGAAATGTAATGCGTCAATATTAAATCTAATGAAACTTGCAATTTCATTTGAAATCAAAGAAAATTTCGCATGATACATTATGGCGGAACCTTTGACACAAAGAAGGAGTTGGATAACATAACATTTGAAACTTTTTTTGGTGCAATCATAATATACCCCAAATAAGATAAGGAGTTGTACATCATAGTTTAGGCATTGAAGTATGATAAATATGATAAATATATACATTTGTTTAGGCATTGAAGTATCCTACAACATTTTGAAGTATATGCATTGAAGTATAGGCATTGAAGTATCCTGCAACATTTTGATTCGGTAATCAAGCTGTATGATAAATATATACAAAACCACATGGTCAATTTCCTTTAAGACCTCTTTGTTTTTATTTGACCATATCTCTAAAGTTAAACTCTTATGTACTTGAAGAATATAAGGGATTACCTACATCTAGCTCAAATTTTGGCAGATGGTTAAAACCTTACAAAACTTGTGTATATGTGCAAGTCTCGTGTCTTTGAGATGATTGTAGGATTGAAGGGGGATTAAAGTATAAATTTCATAATTTTGTTCTTAAGAAAGGAGAGCCAAGAATAAGCTCATGTGGGAAGCTTGAAGCTATAAAGTTGATATACATTTTAGAGTAAACAAGACTAAATAATATGGTAGTTTTTATACCATTTTGAAACATGAAAAGAAGATGTAATTATCTTCTTCACTCATGTAAAGGTGCATTTTGGAATATCTACATTTATCATCTGTAGTAGATATAATAGATTCTCAAGATACCTAGATCCACACTCTAGATGATAATGGATATAAGTTGAAGAGAATTATATCATTTATTTACAATTGCATGGGTATCCCAATGATATAAAATGATAATCTAGGCATTTTGGATAAGAATAAATAAAAACTATTTGCTTGGATTGGTCACCATATATGGGAAAATATTCCAATGTTTATGTGGATCATTTGAAGTTGTCTATGCCATCCTCATTAGAAGGAGAATTTAATGAAGAGACATTGAGTCCCAAAGTTGATGGGGATC
>SNQJ01S0045496.1:15927-35358 GCA_010110895.2 Picea sitchensis
TATTGTGTATAGAATATATATATATATATATATATATATATATATATATATATATAAATGATAAGTAATATTACTAAAATTCATGACATGATGACTATTACAGAGAATACCTTAAGTATTGAATCCTCTTACCAAGGGACAATATTAATAACCCCCTTCAATGTGCCCCTTCTCCCTACAATGTCTTTCAGATGTTGTTATTAAAAGTAATTTTCTTTGCAAGCCCCTACAATAATAGCAAGGGAAATAACATTTTCCATCACCCCTTGCCTCTAATTTCGCTCTTAACCGAGCAAGCTTCCTGCCATTTTCGTTCATAGTGACAAATCCTTGTACTGAAAAGTAATTGTCTTACCTACACCATACCAAACAATAAGTTGTCAAATTTTTATATTTTAGCTACTCCTTCATGACATTTTAGCCACTCCTTTCGATTATGATATATTTATTTACAGTGATCTACAATCCTCACAATTATTTCTTCTAAGACATTTTGACATGCTTTTTTATTATTATTATCGATTAACTATTAAGATCGATATGCTTCAATTTGTACTTTAGAGTAGTGTGTACTAAATCACCATGGAAAATAATTACACACTATTTAACGAAAGTGGTAAAAAATTCTCAAACTTGAATCACTCAAGACCATACACTAGACTCTAAGTTGTTTTGTAGAGAAAATGTCAATCTTTGAAATTCACCACTAAAAAAAGAATGCCATCCACTTGTCATCCACAATTGGTTTTGGTTGGTTTAAATTATGACGTGTTGATCTGTAGCTACATACAATGGTCACAATTTTATGCTACTTACAATGGTCACAATTTTATTTTCTAAGACACTTTGGCATGTTCTCATTTTTCATTGTCTAACTAGTAGATTTCATCATATTATCATAGATTTCATCATGAAATTTTTATATTTTAGTTTCTCCTTATTAATAGTGTATAAAAAAGCTACATCAACTACAAACTAGAGTTAATCACTACATCTAGAATTGCGCGTGATTATAAAAAATTTGAGAGAAACATCACATAAGAATACAATGTTATATGACTAACCTAATCTAATACTAGACTAAAAATATGACATTAATATATATATGCACAACATCATAGAAACACAAAAGTTACAAAGCTAACAAAGTCGCTAAGGGATAGGATTAGACCTAAGAGGATTTTTTTTCCACTTTCTATTTCAAACATTAGTCAAACCGGTAAAGTTGTTATGAGTAGGTGGTTTTGTAATAAGGATTAAATTTACATAAGGAATTGTAGGCTCAAATAAATCTAGATTGATAATGGCATCTGTTTTTAATGTTTGAATTGACTTATTGATGGAGTAATTTTCCCTTTTCTTAAAATACTTCTTCGGAAAATATTTTTCTTGACATTTCACATGAATTTCCATAGAATATACTAACTAGATCCAAAAACCAATGACATAAATATTTTTAAATATGGTACTGCACATATAATATATTATCAAGGAAAAAACAAGCTACATGAAATTTCATCTGAACAAAAATTTACAAGTTAAATGAGTACATAAATAAAAAAACATACTAACCTTGCAAGTTCAAAATCCGATCTGTGTAGATTGAGAATTGGATTTGTTCAACCAGTGGGTGACGGAAAAAATAAACAACTCAAACAAAATCTATGAACAATGTCGCAACTATAGCAAATGTGTCGCAAAGTCTCTTAAAGTCAGGTATATATAGATCGACTATCGTCGATATAGCAACGAAAATGCCTGAGTTGACCTGCAAAAAGTCAACTATCTTTTGCAAGCCACATGTGTTAGCACATATTTTTTGAGGTAGGGAATAATCGTCGCTATAGTGACGAAATTTCTTGGAAATAGTGACGAAAATTCCGCCCAATTTAAAAAAAAATGAAAATAATGGAAACGTGGAAAAATTTCGTGGAATAATCCACCCATATGTAGTAGTGGGTGCAAGAATATTTTCGAAGATTGACTTGAGATCAAGCTATGATCAAGTGAGGATTAAGGAAGAAGATATCAACAAGACAACATTCATGATAAGATATGAGAATTATGAATTCACGATAGTACCATTTGGACTATCAAATGCCCCACAAGTTTTATGTGCCTAATGAATGGAGTGTTCATGGAATACCTAGACAAGTTTGTGATTGTGTTCCTAGATGATATACTCATCTACTCTAATTCAGAAGAGGAACATGAGAAATATTTGAGAATGGCATTCCAAGTTTTAAGAGAGAATAAATTGTATGCTAAGCTAATTAAGTGCATATTTTATCAAAAGAAGATTCAATACTTGGAGCATATAATTTCAGCAGAAGGGATAATAGTGGATCCTGAGAAGATAGAGCCATTAGAGTATGGCCAATGCCAAATAATGTGACATAGGTTAGATCATTTATGGGTCTTGTCGATTATTTCCAAATATTCATAAAAAGATTCTCAAGGATTGCAAGTCCAATCACTTATTTGCAAAATAAGGGAGTGAAATTTGAATGGACTTCCAAATGTAAGGAGAGTTTTTAGCCGTTGAAAGACATATTGACAAGTGCATCAATATTGAATATTGAAGATCCGGATGAAGATTTTGTTGTGTACTGATGCATGCAAGGAAAAGATCAATGGAGTCCTTAGTAAAAAAGATCATATGGTATGCTATGAGTCCAAAAAAGTAAAAGAGCATGAGAGGAATTATGTTACACATGACTTGGAGTTAGCAACAATTGTACATGCATTAAAAATGTGGAGACATTACCTCATGGGGAAGAAATTCGAGCTAAGGACAGACTATTGTGGTCTGAAACATTTGTTCAGAAAACCAACACTAAATTCCAAACAAAATAGATGGGTGGAATTTCTTAGTGAATATGAATTTGAAATTAAGCATATAAAGGGAGAGGAAAATCAATTGGTTTATGCACTCAACAAGAGAGCACATGAGAAGCATATTGCATCCATTAACATGTACACGAATGATATGAAAGATGAAATTATTGCAACAAAAAATTCAGATCAACACTATGTGAAAATAAAAGAAACATTACAACAAGGAAATTTTCAGTAGAAATTTAATTCTTATGAGCCGAAAGAAGATGGAATTATCATGTAGAAAGGTAAGGTGTATGTGTTGAATTTTAATGAGCTAAAAGATGTAGTTCTAAAGGAAATGCATAATGTGCCATACGTCGGGCACCCATGATATAAAAAGACAATTGCAGTTGTAAGAATCCAATACTTTTGGCCTGCAATGATGAAAGAAGTGGCTAATTACATAGCCAGATATCTAGAATCCAAAAAGTGAAGACAAATCATAGACACCCAGTAGATTTTCTACAACCATGTCCCATTCCAGAATGGAAGTTGGAAGTTTTCATAGTGGATTTTATTACAAAGATGCCCATAATGGTGAAGCATCATGATTCCATCATGGTGGTGGTAGAAAAATTAACTAAGCAACTCATTTTATCCTAGTAAAGACTACACACAAGGAAACAAATACTGCATAAATTTATATGAAACAACTTTATAGGATACATGGAGTGCGTAAGACAATAGTTTCAGAAAGAGATCCAAAGTTTACTTCCAGTTTTTGGAAAGGTTTGTTCAAGGGATTTGGGACAAATCTAAATCTTACAACTTATCATCCATAGTCCAATGGGAAAACAGAGAGGACTAACAAGATAATTGAGGACATGCTCAGAATGTATGTGATGGATCATCCATCAAAATGGGAAGATTATATTCATTTGGTTGATTTTTCTTACAATAATGGGTATCAGGCCTCATTGAAAATGAGTCTGTTTGAAGCTTTGTATGGAATAAAATGTAACACTTTGTTAGAAAATAGGACCGCGGAGCAATAAAATAAAACAAATGCAGAAACAAAACACAGAAGACACACAATACAAGAGAGACACAAATTTACGTGGTTCACCCAGTGTGGGCTACGTTCACCAGAGAAATTGCCAGGTCCTTCCTTTATTATTATCCCTTTGTGTATCCAACAAATGAAGGGATACAATGACCTACAACAAAACCAGATTTAGCTTCCTCTTCTTTCTCTCACAGTCTCACTCTCGAGATACAATATTCACCATCATCCATAGCCTCAAATACATTTCCCTCATAAAGAGGATTTCCTTCCTAGGGAAAAAAACCTAACACAATCTCTACCATTATATCTGCGACCTTACCTGTGAACGGTTCGGATTTACAATGAAATTACAATATACTTTTTACAAGGGCCGTTTTCTTGGTGGCTTCACCCAGAACCCCCATGAGGGACAAGCTGGAAAACCCAGCTGAGGAGACTCTTTTACCAGGACCCTAGCCAGGGGATAGGCCCCAGGACCATGAGAGGTACCCCCTCCCACTTGGAAGAGTGTACATACTTATGGGTGTAAATACTTCATGGGGTACTAAACACCCGAACGAAAGCAAGGACCTCTCTGAATCGGAGATAATCAAGCTCACAACCAACAATCTCCCACTTGGGAGCCGATCTCAACAACTCCACCAACTGTATATTTTGGACTCTGGACCTTCTTGGACACAGAATTTCTCATCTTCATCTTCATTCTTGAAGACCAGTGGAAGAGCCCGAAGCGAGAACTAGAGTTTAGCCACACAGACCCTCCTTTGTTAACATACATGGGATTACAGCTAGTGTGTATCTTTTCCAACTGGTGTCCATCTTCAAAGGTGGATCATATGAAGTAGCACCTCAAGCATATGCTTAGTGCTGAATGGAAGGTTGAGTTCTTTAAGTGAATGGCACTGCATCACTTGATTACAACTTGTTGTTCTCACCTTCTTTTCCCAATTCCTCCATAAACCTTTGTAGCAAATCATTTCTTTACTAGCCTTTTTTTTTTTTTTTTTTTTTTTTTTTTTTTTTTTTTTTTTAAAGTGAAACAACCTTTTTTAGGTTTGAAATCCAACTTACTGTTGTTCCACCTATAGTAAAACATACCTGTGGTGCTCCTCCTGTCTTTATCACCTGACATGTCTGAGGTCCTTATATCCACAGCTAGAAAGTGTAAGACCTCCAAAACATGTAATGCATGTGTAGTGGTACCTCTCAAATGCCTGAGAACCCACTTTCTTCCTCCCAATGTTCTTTACACGGATTGTTCATATACCTACTCACAACTCCCTTTGCATGTGCAATATAAGTCTTGTGCAAACCATTGCATACATCAAAGGCATAGCTAAGCGTGAATATGGGACCACAAGGGCATGTATTCTATCTCCTCCTGTGTCTTGGGCCACATTTCCTTGGTCAATTTGGAAATGGATGGCCAAAGGTGTACCTAGCCCGGTTTTACGTGTTTGCATTCCTAAACCTCTCCAACACCTTCTTTGTGTACTCACCCTGATACAATGTCAATTTGTGTTTTTTTTCCATCTCTTGTTATTCTCATACGAGAGTTTTCTTTACGACACCCAAATCCTTCATACATAAATGAATTGGCTAATTTCTTCTTAGAGCACATTTATATCTTGCATATTAGACCACCGCAGCAAGCATGTCATCTACATACAATAGCAAGATAATAAAACTTCCATTTATAGCCTTTTAAAATAAAAACACGATTGATCAGAATGACACATCTACTAGCATAAACGCATTACGTCGCATAAACCTATCAAGCTTCAAATGCCACTACCTTGGAGCTTGCTTTGGAGCTATACAAGCTCTTCTTCAACACGCATGCAAATTCTCCTTCCCTTTGACCTCATACCCATTTTGATGCATATAAATCTCTTCCTCAAATCCCCATGGAGAAAAGAGTTTTTTACATCTAAGATTCCAAGATGCAAATCTTCTACTAAATAGATAAATCAACTATCAATCTATCTCATCTTCCTTCAGGTGTAAACCCATTTTGATACGCAATTCTCTTTCCAGGTAGAGGCCCAGACCAAGTCCCAAGTCTAGTTATTTTCCAATGAATCCATTTCCTCTTTCATGCCTTGCTCCCCGCTATTTTTGGTGTCTACGCATTGCCTCTTCATAACATTACAGTTCACGAATCAGTCCAACAATAAATAATATAATGAAGGAAATTATCGTTCAGGGGGTATACTAAAATTGGTAGATCTTAACGCTTGTAGGTGTTTGAGATTTTCGCTTTATCTGCCGCTATTGTACATTTTGATTTTCGGAGGTTCCTTTGGAATTTCCTTTTCGATTGATCTCATCCAATGCTTTAGTAGATATTCTTGTTTTGTTTCTTGTTTGCTTTCCACATGATCTTTGGCTTGCGGCCTTCTCATTTAGATATGGCTGTCTCGCCTCCTAATGATTTTTTTATTTCGTAATCCCATAAGCGATAACCAAAATCATTAACGCCATATCAATAAGGTACATTTCTTGGATTTTGCTCAAACTGTTCTATTTTCTTTATCGATATGGACCAATGCTTCTGGCCGAAAGTTTTCAAAGAATAGTTTACCTTTTTCTGTCCATTCCTACTGCTCTAGAATTCTACCATCCAAAGGCTTGAAGGTCCTCTGTTTATTAAGTAAAACAAAATATCTACAACATCTACCCAAAACATGGGGTAAAACCGGTATGCAATCCTCGTATCCTTACCTGCAGCTCCATGATTGCCACAATTTCATCCCCGCTTCACGACCTATTTTCTTGTGGTTTTCTTGGTACTATCTTCTCTCTATGAATCCATGGTATGAATAGTAATCATCAAACTCCGCCTAGCTTGCATTATTCACCTCCGATGATCTAAGGAGACACTTCAAACTTTTCATGTCTCATTCTCAACTAGAAGCTTTCCATTTTTTAAAGTATCAAAGGCTTATCGATTTTTGTCGAGATACAATGGCTTAAGTTTTAAGTTTGCATCATCAATAAAAGCAACATAATAATGAGCGCAAGGATGATGCAGGATGGTCCCCATACATCTGTATGCGCAAGCATTAACCTTTCATTCTTCTTTTCTTTTTAGACTCACGAGAGAATCGAGCTCTCTTTTGTTTTCCATAAACACAATGCTCCTGAGAGTCAAATCAATTTGTTTAAGATATAAAAACAAATTTCTTTTGTGAAGGATATGCATACTCTTCTCACTCGTAATGTCCAAGTTTATGATGCCATAGTGTTGTATCCACTCCACCGTAGAGAGCTAAAGATATAGAAATGTGGAATTGCAATACATGGATACCACAATGTACCTACAGCTGCTTCTTTCTCTATGTATTGATCCTTTGATGAAGCCTTCCGCGTCTTGCTCACATAAAGTATGTATACAACCTTCACTTGCCAAGCGCCCTGTTGAAATCAAGTTTTTGCTTAAATCTGGAACATGTTTACCTCTTTCAGCAACCATTGGTTTCCATTTTAGATTTGCTTTATTTTTACCTTTCCCGTTAACAGTTTGCATGGTTTATTATCACCCAAATGAACACAGCCAAATCCTGTAGACATAATCAGAAAATGTTTCTAGGGGTGTGGCATGAAATGAAGCTCACGAATCTACTAGAGACTTCGATATTATCTGAGAAGAATCCATCTTGTAACACATCCTTATTGCGTTTGCTTCTGATTTCCTCCTCCTTTTATTGTCCATCTCTTTGTTTCTTTAAGACTCTGTAGTCTTTCTTCCAGATGTCCTTTCTTCCCACAATTCAGTCCTTTCTTCCCAAATTTTGGATTTTGATCTTCCCTTCCTATAATTTCAGCGGTTTCTGAGCCCTTTCCTCTGTCCTTTTATTACCACGATTTCGCCATGTTCAGCGCATTTCGATGTCTCACTGTAGCACTACATTTGTTTCTCCACTAAGGATAACACCAACAACATCATCAAATTTTAAAATGTTGGAACCGGAAGCGAAGGAGTTACCCTGACCATGACCAAGCCATTCCGACTACGGCAATGAGCACAAGATTGAAGAGCCTAACCTCGTCTCAAAGTCCACTTTTCACGAGGAACTTAGTTGATTATTAGCAAGTATTAAATTCATTTAAATGATCACCTGTTGAATACGCCGACATCTTCATATTAAATGAAATCTCTTCATTAGAAATGCCTTATTGATGTAGTGTTTTCACGCCTGAATTTATTAGCATTATCCCATCAAACCCTTAGTTGTCTTTTCTTTGGAATGTGAAAGCCGCCAGAGCTGCCGGGCTCAACCATATGGATTCCTAGAGCCTTTCATCAAGAATCTCCCATTCTTCAACCTTCATGGTATGGAAGGCTTAATACCTACTCCACTCAATGGTAGGAATATTGATCCTTCTAATATAATAGTCTTCCATCGCATCTTCCATAACTAGTAGTCTTGGTAGGTTAAATTTCGACTCTGTCTTTCCATCTTCCAATTTCTCTCCCCGCCGAGGCGGGAACCCTCTTTTCTACTTGAGTTACATACAACTCACGATACGGTTGGTAGAAAAATGGGACCCATGAGCAATAAAATGTCAAACAAATTGAAATAAAACCTGAAGACACACAATACAGAGGGCACAAATTTCGTGGTTCACCTAATTTGTAGGCTATGTCCACCATAGAAATTGTGAGTCATTCCTTTATTATTATCCAACAAGAGGGATACAACCTACAACAAACCCGTTGTAACTTCCTCTTCTTTCTCTTGCAGTCTCCACTCTCAGAGTGTAACTTCCTCTTCTTTCTCTCACAGTCTCCTCTCTCAGAATACAATATTCACCATCATCCATAGCCGCAATACATTTCCCTCATAAAAGAGGGTTTCCTTCTAGGGAAAAAAACCCTAACATAATCTCTATCATTAGATCTGTGACCTTATAATGAACAGTCCAGATTTACAATGAAATTACAATATACTTTTACAAGGCAATTTTTTCTTTGGGGGCTTCGCCCCCGAACCCCCGCTGGGGGCCCTCTTTCCCCCAGACCCCCCAACCGGGGGGATAGGCCCCCCGGACCCCGCAGAGGGGGTACCCCCCCTCTGTACTTCCCCGCGTGGAAGAGTGTACATACTTCTGGGGTGTAAATACTTCATGGGGTATAAACACAACTGAAAGCAAGGACCTCTGAATCAAGAAGATAATCAGGCTCCACGACCAACACACTTTAGTGATTTGGGATAATTTCGTAGATAGAGCAGTTGTTGGGCCAGATTTGTTAAAGGAAATGGAAGTGCAAATGGTGAAGATAAAGTAGAATTTAAAGGCTGCCCAGGATAGGAATAAAAGTTATGCAGACAAGAATGGAGTGTTAGAGATTTTAAAATGGGTGAACATGTGTTTTTAAAATTGAAGGAAAATGGGAGTTCGCTAATAATAGGAAGTTTCCCAAAGATGGTAGAAATATATTGTGGACCTTTTGAAATCTTAGAAAATATAGGGCCATTTGCATACATGCTAGCATCTTCTACATCCATTAGAGTACATAATGTATTCCATGTGTCATTATTAAAGAAATATGTTCCTGACCCTAACTACATAATTGATTGGAATGTGATCCAGGTGGATAACGAAGGGGATTTCCGGGTGGAACCAATATGCATCCTGGAATGGAAAGTTAAAGTGCTCATGAAAAAATACATAGGGTTGGTAAAGGTTCAATGGAACTACTACGGTCCTGGAGATGCTACATGGGATCATAAAGAAAACATGCAGGAGTAATACTGATAAATTTTTGACAATTTTGAAGAAAGAAGAATGTAAGACACCATTTTGAGCAGTTAGAGTTTCAAAACCACATCTCAGAGTCCTAGCCAACTGTGCACGAGACCCTGATAAAAGAATGGCTCATTCATTATGTTAATCCAGATAAATTAATTTTACATATCTAGGGTTATCCCTGATAAATGAATGGTGGATTCCTCGGGTTGGTGAGTTGAGAGGAACAAGAGATTATGGTTGGAATTGTTGTTGGGGTTGTTAGATTGCAAAATTTTTATTTCTAAAAATTATGATGTAAATTTGCATATATGTATATCAACATAGTGTGCATTGAGGATGACACATAATTCTAGGGGAGGGATAATGTAACATCCCCACTATAATCCCCAGTTTAATTATTTTTTAATGTAGATATAATGTGTGCCTACGGACAAAGCGATGTATATGCGAATTGTATTTCAATGTTTTAATAATAAAATGTGATGTCAGATGCTAAGGGGACATGGATAGAGATGGGGGATGATTTAATTCACAATAGAGGGGAGAATCTAGGATAATGGCCAAGAGGGGTGCAAGGGGGAATTACCCATGTATATTAATTCAACCCATTTCCCCTAAAATTGTTATTTTTATATGAACCTTCTAAATTCTGATTGAGTGTTCCCAAAACCAATAATTGAATACATGTAAGAGGGTGGGTGTGAGTGGTCACATCCCAAAGTTATTGGGCATGTGGGGGTTGATTATAATCAACTTGGGGAAGTGTGTGAGTCAAGAAAGAAAATCTAAAGGGAGGAAATTTGTATGGGTTGGGACAACAATTTTAGAGAGTCTAATTTTTGTGCATGATGAGTAATTGGGAGTAAGAAACAAAGCTTGGAGTTGGTGTAGCCATGGAGGGAAATGTTTAGAGAAAGATGGAGTGTCTTTGGAGTTTTTTGGATCTGAATACTAAAGAACTAGGTTGTCAGGCCTGAAGAGTGAACTCTTGAGTGAGTTGCATTAAAATAACAAGTGTTTGTTGTGTTTTGCTGGTAGTTTTCCTAGCAACAAGTTCCCTAGAGTTCCCAACTGAGACATTCCTAGTTACATATTCCAAAGAGACCTTTATAAATGAATGGGACACCCAAGGGACTGATATCAGTGAAGTGGTACATTCATTGGGTTGGGTAGGTCAAGAGAAAGAGAGCTGGTGGAAAATAGGGATAGTTGTAGGAATATACTAGTGGGTTCTGAGTTTTATGAGCTGTGAGTGGACAGAGAGAGACCACCCTATTTTGTGGATTAATATCCTCAACTCAGGGGAAAATGGTCGTTGATATTTGGAACATTCAGTCTATGGTTGGGTGGAACATCCATCCCAATAAGATGGTTGCACAACTATTGTGAAAAGATAAGTGTTTTATCTTGTTTCTATTGTATTATGATTTTTAATTGTTGTGCATGAACTCTGAGTATGATAACCAATTTTATATTATATTCTAATGAAGTTTATTAGCTGCATTTATGTCTATTTTAGTATGCTATAAATGAATCAATGTAATGGTAGCTAACAATATTTAAATATGTTTTTAATTCATAACTGAAAGCTACAAGAAACTAGTTCGTTGTAAAATAATTAAATTAGTTAACAAAAAATTTGTTTTTATGATTTTTTCACACCATAATATCCCTCGGTTGGGACGCGGGACATTATAGTTGAGGTGCACTCACTTGAAATTCAAATCCTACTCCCAACCACCTGGTCCTGATGATCACTTGTCCAAATCTGACAGTGATCGCAACACCTCCATCAATAGTTAGGATCCAATCCTCAGGTTCTACCTAGGTGATGGTTAATGTTATTGGTCCCCCTCTTCATGGTGAGTCAAATGGTATACAACGATGGTGATTTGTCTAGAAATATTCCGACAAACCAACAAATCCCATGTAATTCATCATCGTCGACTCTATGCTATTTTATCCTCTTTAAGACTATTGACTTCTCTCCTTCCAATGAAACTAGGCTCAACATCAACAACCCAGATTTTTCCTTCCCGGTCTCCACCCAATCAATGAATTCTACACTCTCATCCCTTTCTTTGTCAAAATCGATCTCACAGATCCAATGGTGAGGATATATCCTCCCATATATCTAATACCTATGGCCTCTCTTTGTCATCATCAAAGTTCCCCACTCCAACTCTTAGTCATTTTCAAGGACTTGTCCCCGACGAATGACTCAAATGCATTAACTACACCGAACCGATGGTTAAGAGTCATTCTAACTCAAAACACAAGGTTTTTCACTAGAAGACTGTACGACTCAGGACTCACTCAAATTATGGGTTCTAATAGGCCAACACCCTCTAGTTGTCAAATCCTCAAGGGTTCATAACCTTCCCTAAGACTTTCATGGTTGTTTTGACTTCATCGTAAATGAATTTATTGCATATATTGAAAGTTTTCCACTTAAGAATAGGATATTATAACAGGACTTGGGGCTCCTCACTCAACCCAAAACTTCACAGATGCAGGGATACCCTTGTCATCTCCCAAACAATTTTTTTTCCATATCCTGCAAACTTTTTTCTCAAGTAACAATATTTCTAGGAATACACAAAATCACACAATGTTCACTTGACTTCATGAATTTAGTAGATTAACAATGGAAATAAAATCATACATTCTGTTTTACTCAAAAATTTCATTTCAAACATTCACGAGCATTCATATTTTCCCATTAAACTAGAAACCACAAATTTACATTATTATCATAGAACAACCAAGACATATTTAACACTTATCCGTTCAGGGAAAATATCAACAACCAGCTGACTAAGAGAGGTCACCTTTCCTCCCAACCGTAGGCCATACTGCAGAGTACCTTCTTATAGTATGCCACCCCTGTGCCAAGCCATGATATCACAAGGGAATTAATTATCTAGTTCTCAAGTGTAGATGATCCCGGAAGGTTACTCTCCTTCATATGCTGACAACATTAGAAGTTCCCCCCTTCCCACTGAGCTTAGGGATTCCACAGGTTTATCATGTAGTTTATCAACTATATTTCCTCTGCACAAGGGAGAACCTTATATTCTATACAGTCCCTCAACAACCTCCCCTTACCAGTGTCATTTTCTTTCCAGTAAGTACCAAACTTCAACCCTTTATTTCTCTAGTCTAGGTTCGGGTCTTCTCTATTTCAGGGTGATCATCATCAAATTGGACAAGATTCCTATTTTCCTCAATGGAAGCTCTCCAATTTCTTCTTCTCTTCGATCAGTTCTAATGAACATCTCTATTCACTGCACCATCGACCTATGAGCTCATAGCTTCGACTCTTCCTCAAAAAATTCTCACCATGCACTTCATGTTGTTCTCTTTTTTTTCTCTATGTGTGTTTCTTCTCTTTTTTCCTGGTGATGTTTTACACCTTTGGCCTCTTCCTCCCCCAATCCTTGGGACTCTTGTGGCTTCTTTCATACACAACCTATTGTTTGGAGTCCAAATTTATGAAGGGGAAATTTTGTGGTGTCCTCCTGTCAGGTCGTTCACTTGACCCCTTTTTCCTTCTTCAAGAGACCAAAATCGTCAATAGTTATTAACTGCTCCAACCATTTCCTTGACTTTCATTTCTAGTCATGTGTCCCCATATCAATATCAGTACTTTGTCAGGTGTAAGATCATTTTTACATGTATAGGAAATATTTCTAATCAATATTCCTATTTTCTTTACTAAAACATTTCAGCTCCGCCTCACCTATCCACTTCATCAATTCCACATGTGATATCATGGCTAGTACTTTCAAGTTTTTTTCCTCCTCAGTCATCTATCCAGTGTTTTCATTAATCAAAAAATTATTACAAGCTTCATAATCATAACCATATTAAGTCTTAAGGATAATTACAACTATGGGGGAAAACATGGTGTTACAATCCCCCCCTTAAAGAAACACCATGTTCAATGTTTAAAACACCATGTCTATACAATTATACATAAAAAAAAAATGGGTATGCCACTCTCATGGAATCTTCTAGTTCCCATGTAGCCTCAGATGCTCCAAAGTGTTTCCATTACACCTTAACTTGCACGATGGCTCAGTTCCAGAGCATTGTTTCTCTCTTGTCCAAGATGCATTTTGGTTTGGGTTTAAACTCACCCTCTAGTTCCACTTGTATCATATTCTAGTCAATAACATGATTAGGTTCACCCTTTATTGTTGTTTTCATAGCTCTTTTGTTTATCCCAATCTATCTTTAGATTCTGCCTTATCTTGATTAGGGTTTGTTCCATTTCCCTCAACAACTCTGGTCCAAGTGTGATTCTATACACTGGACTATCCCACTTGATTGGAAATATATACTTCCTACCATATAGAAATTCAAACGAGATCATATTCAATGATTCATGATAACCATTGTTATAGGAAAACTCTATCAGGGGAAATACTCTTCCCATTGCTTGGGCTGGTGCATAACATGCATTCTTAACATTCCCTCTAACACTATGTTCACTCTTTTGATATGACCATATGTTTGAGGATGGTAGGCCATGCTAAATTCCAATTGTGTTCCCAACCTGCAAACAAGATTTTCCAAAAAATTGAGGTGAACTTAGCATCTCTATCCGAGATTATGGTCTTAGGTAGACCATGCAATTTGAAAATTTCTCTTATAAAAACATTAGCAACATATATGGCCTTAAAGGTAGACTTAATAGGAATAAAACGAGTTACCTTTCTCATGTTATCTAATACAACCATGATTGCGTCATGTTTCTTCATTGTATTTGGTAGACTAGTAATAAAATCCATGGATATTTCTCCCATTTCCACTCTATAATTTGTAAGGGATGCAATAGACCTGCAGAGTGTTTGTGCTCAACTTTCACTTGCTAGAACTCTAGACATCTAGAAATATACTCGGCAATGTCCTGCTTCATTCTAGGCTAATAATAAATCTGCCTCACTATTTTTACCATATTTTGATAACCAAGTTGACCTACATAAGATCTCCTATGTAACTCATACATAACCAGGTGCCTCAAATATGATAAATTAGGAACGTACATTCTGTTTTTATACATTAACAACTCATCAACTGCAACCTAATATTATTCACATTTTTTTTCCCTGGGTTCTTGATGTAACCCTTATTTTACATGGGTGAAGAACTCATCCTCTTGGAAGAGATTTTTCATCCTCTTCTTGATGTCAGATTATCCTGCACTTGTTGTTGCTAAATGTATATCCTATACACTCCGGTTGAGTGCATCTGCCACTTTTTTCTCTTTCCATTTAATGTGTTTGATTTAAAAATCAAACTCGATAATCAACGTCATCCACCTGACCTATATAACATTCAACCATGGTTGGTTGAACAAATATTTCAAACCACAGTGGCCTATCATAAAAAAAAACCTCCTTCCAAGAAAATAATGTCTCCAAATATTCAATGCATGCATAATCATTGCAAGCTCTAGATCATGAGTGGCATACTTCTGCTCATGCTCATTTATCTTTCATGATTCATAACAAATCACTTTCCCTTCTTGAATAAGAACCCCACTGAATCCTTCCTTGCAAGCATAAATACAAACCAAGAAATCCTTTTCATGGCCTACAATCTTCAAAACATGGGAATTAGTCAAGAGATGTTTCAGATACTAGAAGCTAGCCTCACACTCTTGTGACCATACAAATTTATTCCCCTTTCTTTGTAATGAGGTAATGAGATTACCTATCTTGTAAAATCCCCATATAACCTCTTGTAATACCCAACCAATCCCATGAAAGATCTTACCTCTGCTCCATTTCTAGGGGCAGTCCAATCCATGATTTCCTTGATCTTCTCAGGGTCTACTGTCACTCCTTCTATTGAGATTATGTGTCCTAAGTACCGAATTTCCTTTTGAAAGAATTCACACTTGCTAAAATTATCATAGAGTTGGTGTACTCTCAAAACATGCAACACCATCCTGAGATGTTCTTCATTCTCCTCTCTAGTTTTGGAATACACCAAGATGTCATCCACAAATACCAAGACAAATTTGTCTAGATACTTACTGAGCACACTATTCATTTGACACATGAAAGTCATTGATGCATTCGTAATTCCAAATGGTACCACTGTAAACTCATAGTGTCCATACCTCATTCTAAAGGTTGTCTTGTAGAAATCCTCATCCTTAATTCTGACCTGGTGATATCCAGACCTTAAATAAATTTTTGAAAACATGACAACTCCTATGAGATGATAAAAGAGATTGACAATCCCAGGTAAAGGATACTTTTTCTTAATGGTCATCTTGTTCAGCTTCCTATAGTCTATACATAGATGCAATGTACCATCCTTTTTCTTTACAAACAAGGCTGGTGCTCCCAACATGGACACTTGGCCTGATATAACCTTTATCCAAAATTTCCTTTAGTGGTACCTTCAGCTCAACCAACTGTGGTGTGCTCATTTTGTAAGGTACTTTTGATGTTGGTACCACTCTAGGTATGATATGTGTTGAAAAATCAAGATCTCTCTTTGGAGGTAATCTAGGTACCTCTTATGGAAATACATCGTTAAATTCCCACAACACAAGGTGATCTTCAACCTTCATCTCCTTGCCTTCTACTGAGTTCAACACTTGTATAACATACCGGGGACACCCCTTTCGACTAAAATTCTTAAGCTGTTGCAATGCTGATATCTTCCTTACTGAAATTGGATTTTGAATTCCTTGCAAAACTTTTACATTTCCTTCTTCACCTTCACATTCTAGAGTTTTCTCATAATAGTTCATCTTTTCCTTGTGGGAAGCTAACCAATCCATACCTAGCAACACATAGTATGAAATTAGGGGTAGGATGTTTAGGACTTCCTGAGTCTACAGTCCACTCATCTTAAATGGACAATATTTTATGACCTTGACCACTTTTCTCTTAGTTCATGTGGCTAATTGAAATAACCACGCTTTTGCATGTTTCTTCCTTTGTAAGGAACATGCTTCAACAAGTTGTGGTGAGAAATAACTAAGGTTAGATCCGGGGTCAATTAAAATAGAAATAGGTTGCTTGGAAATTATACCTTCCAGATCCACTACAGAAGCTTGGTGCCCTGCTTGTTGATTCTCCACAGTTGGATATATCCTTGGCACAATTATGGCCACGTCATTGACTGTAGTTGTTTCTTTTACGTGATACAACTTTTTACTGTGATGTTAGCTATGAGTAAAATACCTCAATAGGTGTGGTTCTCCACATCCCCAACATTGCAAAGGTCCTTTCTTAGGCTCCTATTCTCTCTCTCTTACTTTCTCTATTGACTTATTTCCACTTTGAGATGGAAAATTATACTGGTGCATGCTTCTACTTGGCTGACCAAATTGTGCACTCTTCCTAGAATTCTTGTATGGAGAGGAATTGAACCCCTTTTTCTGGAATCCAGCCTTATCCTTCCTTTTCCAATCATTAAAAGGATTTGGCTTATGCCTAGACTGATAATAACAACACTTATCCTTCCTTATAGTGTCTTCCAATGTCCTTGGCTTGTCAAATTCAATTATGTCCTAATAGGACTATGGCAATCCACTGAGAAATTTTTTCACTCTTGCTTTCTCATCCTTGAGGTAAGGAACATACCTCAACAATTCCATGAATCTCTTGGAATAGGAATTCATAGTAAGTTGACCCAACTTACGCTCATGGAATTCCTTGATTTTTTCATCAAAGTACTTCTCCGATAAGTATTCGCAAATCTTTTTTTTTTTTTCAAATTGCTTCCAAGTCAATTTTATTTCCTTCACCCACAGGGGTGTAGACCGATTGGCATGTGTCGTGTAAATGGATGAAAATGTAAAAAATGAGGTCTCAAGTTCAATTCTCATCCCGATTTATCTGGAGACATGCTTGTGGGCTGTGTGATTCTCCCTAGGGGTTATAAGGCAGCTGACANTAATTGTGTACCTGAAAATACTTATTCAAACCAAACAACCATGCCTCAACTTCTTCTCCCTTATTAATCTCTTCGTCAAAGGTAGATGGCTTATCCTTCTTGAATTATTCAGATAGAGAATTATAAGAACGTCTCTTCTTTCAATTTGGAACACTCGTTCTAGTTTCACTATTGGACATCTCTTCACAAGAAATATTCCTGTTGGATGACTCTGCAAAATCACTTCCACCATATTTGTTTTTCTTGTCATTCTGATGCCTCTTCTTGGAAGAACTAATCCTCACATTCTTATGAATTAATCCATGTCTTTGGGAATTTGATGGGGTCTTCAGCTTTTTTGACTGTTGAAAATCTACATTACTAGGGCCTTGTTGTAGATGCTTATGGATTTTACAAAAACTGTGCAATAATACTAAATTCAAATCTACCTACTTGGCTTGAGATTTCATGAGCCTCTCATTGTCTTCCTTCAGGCTTCCAATGATGGTCATCAAATCTGGAGGGGTTTCTCTATCCCTCCAACCATCTGATTCCTCATATATGAAATGTGATGTGTCTTCCATGTTGCACTGCACCATTCACCTTTTCTTTCCCTTAAGTACATTCTACGTGTTGAAACAACAACCCTTATTATCAATTACATCATAATTAAAAAATACGCATGACATGCATAATCAAAATATTTTAAATAGTTTTAAGTGGCCTCAATGGCCCATTCAGGCCTAGATTTTGAACTTTGCTTTGATACCAATTTGTAACACACCTAACCCCCTAACTCTCACTTAGGCTGGTGTGATGTCATAATTTCTTCTTCTACTACTTTCTTCATTTCAATCATTGCACCTAGTAAATGGATTTTTCTCGTCGAGAGATTTCCAATGACTGTAATATTTTTCATTTCAAGCTCGAAATCAAGAATTACGAACTCCAGATGCTTTTCAACTTATTTCCACATGGCTACTTGTCTCTCACGTTATAAAGTGTGGCACTGACATGGCACTTACTTCCTAGCTCAAGGATTCAATAGTTCTGATCTCTCAGAAACTTTCATCATCGTCATTAGGGACCTCTTTCTCTCATGGATACATAATTCACCCCCGACCTCAACCTCTAAAGAAAAATTAAGATGAGTCCATTCTTAAGATCCGACGGTTCTCGAGTCTTAAGATCCAATGGCTCTGAATAAGTCCATTCCTTCAATTTGCATGATGATTAACACCCTTTATTTCAAACTCTTTTAAGGAAACTAGATGGGACAAACAATAGTCTACGATTGATATTCCATCTCACCTATCCACTAATAAACAACCTGTTATAACCCTATAATTTATAGAATCATCTGGTGACTGGAAAATTTTCACTATTGATGTATGTTGTCTTGCAAATAATATTTCATTTCTGCAAATTATTTTCAAAAAGAAAGAAAAAAGAAATAAAAAGAAAAGAAAAGAAAAGAAAAGAAAGAAAAGAAAAGAAAAAGAAAAGAATAAAAGAGGGCATAAAAGAAAATGGATAAATCCCCATGCAATAATAATGACTTGATCCATACAGTTTAAACATGGCCAAGTCCTTTTGAATTTATGTTGATAGGATTAGTGAATAAGCTTGGCTAAACTATTTAATCTTAGCCAAGTAGATAGGTTAGCTAGTGAATAAATTTGATCAAACTACCTAATCTTGGTCAAATAGCCCCAGGGTAGAGTAATTTCTTAGCCCAACAGTCTAATCTGGGCTAAATGTGATAGGTGACTAGGTTAAAATATAGATTAGTTGGTTTTATTTCAATAAAACATGCATGATGTTTGAGGAAAATTCATGATTAGGATGTTTGAAATGTTTTCCTAACCCCATGGTGAAAAAAA
>SNQJ01S0045496.1:35779-45939 GCA_010110895.2 Picea sitchensis
GCGGGCCCCATCCCAACATGTCGTCGATCCATTGCATTGGTCCCCCTCTCCTCCAAACCACTTACCACCATACCGGCCATGCCATACCGCCACCACCTCATGACATCATCCTCCACTATCCCTCCACCTCATGACACCACATCCCACTATCTCATCTTACATGTCCTATCTCATTACTCTACCAGAGTGTCCTTACCCCTTTGACTTGTCGCATGTCTTATCCCATTTACCTATCCTCCATTCATCGCCTTCCATGTCATCTTGGCACACCCGTCCCCCGTCCTTCACCTACCACCTCATAACTCAGTTGATCTATTGGCCATTTATTACATACTAACGTATCCGTTAGCCTACTGACCTGTCCTTCGCGCCCAATGAATACCCGTTCACTTAAAATTAGCCCCGTTTTTGCCATTTACCCACTATTCATACTCTCTGCACTCCATAAATTCATTTCCCTCACTGCTTCAGTCAGCAACCCAGCCATAGCCACTACCTACTAACTCTTTGTTTCAGTTTGCAGGTACCTGTTGGATTGATGATGCCTAAATCTAAAAGATCAGAAGTCGAGGAAAACCCATTCCTCCCACCTCCTATTACTCTCGACTGGATCCCATTAGCCGAAAAGGATTATATGATCTCAGAGACCAGGTGTGAATTCGATTTCGTTGAATTACAGTCATGGTTTAAGGACACATTCATAGATAAAAGCGATGAGATAGGGATCTGGGAGTCCAATCTCCCTCTGTATCTCTTTCCTCAAATCCACCATTTTCCTGAGTTTTCCCTCAAATGTCAGGCTCATTACCTCCCCGACCAGAGAGCCATAGTTTCATCGTCCGGAGAAATTCTTTTCTCTATCATGCCCGAGGCCATTGATCAAATGATGTAGATATCTAGAGTTGAATCCCACTCTCCCCTCACCATTGAAGTTTTAACATAAATGTACCAGAACCTATCTTTTCCCCAGAGAGCACAAATTTTTGAGCTTTTCCTCCCACAGGATACTCAACTCCCCAAGAAAAATCCCCCTTACCATTCCTCGATGTTTTCAGAAAAGGGAAATTGGATTATTTCATTGCTATGTTTTATGCTTGGCTATTTCTCATATGAATGGGTGGACAAGCCCATCTTGGGTTAACTATCCATTTTCACCACCGAATAAAAATCCACCACCTAGTTCGACTACAATAGTTTTCTAGCCAAGAACATACATGATCAACTTTTCAAATTTCCCACGAAGGGCATGTTCTAGTATTCTTCAATACTGGCTTAGATGTTCATGTTCTTTCAAGAACAGAAGTTCATGTTCACCATGCATAGAATGGACCAGGAAGGAAAACCACAACTCGCCACCTCTTGGATTTCGCTACTAAAAAGAAACTCCATGGAGTTTAATTTCAAGCTATTTATTGAGTTGTTTTATCAACCAGTGGTAAGCATGCTCAGTGGTAGACTAGAGTCGAGGATAAATGAGGAGATCCAAAGAGTTCTACACCTTTCGGATCTCGCCAAGACTGGAGACTGGTTCCTGTATCAAATTCACACAGAAATTAGAGTATATGGGTGTGAGTTAGCTCCATACAAATGATCAATTCAGATGAGATACATTTTGTATTTCTGAAGAAGAAACAACAGATGAGATTAGACAAATGATCAATTCAGATGATATACATTTTGTATCTCTGAAGAAGAGACAACATCTGAGAATCAAGGGGCATATAAGATCCTTTATCTGCAACAACCGAGCTGTCGAGGAAGAGGTAGACAAACTATTGAAAGATATTAAGTTCGACACAAGTTTTCTGTGGCACTATGATCCATGTGGGATCATCACAGAGATGAGAGTGAAGAATAAAAATGCCCCGTATGTTCATGCACCCAAGCCCGAGATAGAGAAGTACATGAATCAAATGGAGTGGGAGGTGAACACTCTGGAAGAAGTAGAACAACAATCTCCTTCAGTCATTATCTCACAAACAACCACACCATAGGTACCAAAGGAGAAAATACCCAGAAAGGATACTTCCCCTTCAGCGACAGAAATCTAAGCTGAGGATTTCCAGGTATACACCAAAAGGCCAAATGCTGGTCATACAACTGCCACAACTAGTGAAAAGGAAACCCAATCCACTACAATTATAAAAGGAGATCATTCACTTCTTATCTCAAGCAGCCAACAGATCTTGTCTACTTGTTCATCCAAGAAGCAGACTGGCACCTCACTAATCAACCAGCCAAATCAAGTGGGTGCAAAGCTGAGTATTTTTTAGAAATACGATATGATAAAGAAGAAGAATCAAATGCTAAGCAATAGAACATACGCTCAGTTTTGGAAGCAAACGTCCACAACACAACACAAATTGTTATCAGCTTTTGATACAGAGAAAGGAAGAATGCACTTGGAATTCTTGCAGGCACAAGTACCCCATCCAAAAGAAATCATTGATTACAAGAGGGATACAATGGAATTTAACACCAGAGATGTACATCCAACTGATCATATGGATCTACACAGGCAGACTGGAGAAATGATTTTCTCAACATTAGCCAATGCTTCCACTGTTGCTGCCAAATTACAGGTTTCTCTGAACAATGTTTAGACTCAATTAAAGTTGAAGAAGATATCATCTTTTGCAAAGGATAACATAATTAAGTCTTTAGAAGAATTGGTGATCAATATTGGGTATGACCCCTCAAATGTGAAAGCAGCTGAGGATATGCTCAAGAAAAACAATGCTGACATAACATCTTTGAGGAAGCAACTAAAATGGAACAAGCAACACCAATGGAAGTCATCCCACTGAGTGCAGTTCCCCTCACATGAGTTAGCACAACAACTATATCAACAACCACCACAATAGAACTTCCATCAACCACCCCACTGACAGCTCTAGAAAAATATGTGGATCTAGCAAAATCAATGGAGGAGATGACCCTGCAAGGAACATAAATCAATAGGCTGAAGAAAGAGGTTGAGAATCTCCAGGATCTCAAGGCCTCCTACTAGACAAGCTTCAACATTGAAAGGAAAACATCAGAAAATCTCAAGCAAGAAACACAACAGCTACAAAATCAAACAGTGGGGGGTAAAACACTAGCAGAAGCTAAGGAGAACATTTGGATGGATATCTCCAAATCCATAAATGAAATCTGGCCTATGGTGAAAATCATGTTTGAGCAAAATGAACTAGTGTTGAGGAGCAGACATGGTATCGACAAGATAAAAGGAGAGCTGGGGGAAATGCCCACTGAAGCAAACGAAATCATTAGGTTTCTAAATTTGAAGACCAGGGAAGACTTGGAAGACCTGAAGATTGAATACATGATGGATATTATCCTTGAAGTCAAAAGGGTGCTAACCAAAATATGATTGATGTTGCAACTAGAAGAGAAATTCCAGAACATGGACATTGGAGTTCAGAGGTTCTTCAGCAAGATCAATGCCCTACAAAAGAAAGGTCTTCCTGGTTTAATGGTGTTAAATGACAAGTTGATGACCCTTCCTAGCTACAAGCAAAAGATAGCTACAGTAGCCAAGGATAGTTCCAAGTTCTCAGGGATACAGGGAAGCATAACAGGCAAGGCATTCTTGGAGACTTTGCAGCCGGACCTCAGCATACAACATGAAATCAAATATATTTTCATAGTCAAGATGACTTTTTCCAAATATACTGAAATGGATGAACCCTACTGAAGACTGCTCAAAGTCACCATTCTCAGTCAACTGAGATGGGAAGAGATGTGCAATTTGATTGAGTAAGAGATGAGGTGTCCAATCTGAGTCAACAAGCAGAGCAGTCAAAGTCACGTGAATGACTCACCAACAACCTTCCCCAGAATCAGCATGAAAAATCTGACAGATCATCATTAGTTCCTACATTTTTGTATCTTGTTATCTAGTTAGTTAGATTTAGAATCTGCCACATCCTGATCATTAATGACAGGGTCGTTTATAATTTTGATGATAAATACTGTGAACTTAGAAGTATTGAGAGTTGATCTTTACGCCCAAGCAAGTTGTAAGCACTGTAATTTTTATTAGATATCTACCAGTAATAAAAGGGACATTTCATGGGATTCTCGTGTGTTAGTTGTTGGTGAAGTTTTCTCATCTTTGTTGAATGTTTATCTCTCTTAGTATTCATTTTGTTTTTATAAATCTAATCATTTGGAAGTAGAAAAAGTTGCAGAATTTATCCTCGTATACTTTGTTTCTGACTTTAAATGATCTAAATATTTTCTTCTGATGTTATAATTAAGAAATTATTAAATGCTTGGTTATAATTGATTATCTCACCTTCTCTTCTTTACATCATTTTTATGCTAAAGAATCCAATAGTTGCATTATCCTGCCCTATGAGAATACCTTTTAAAACCTGTTAGTCAGTCTCAAATTTTATAAAATAGGCCCCATAGCCCAATGTATGCGTAAGTGACATTTCGACCATTTTATAAAAACAAACAACTTGGTCCTATTCATTTTAACTAGCCTAATATCTGAAATTTGAAACAAAGTTAAATCTTACAGAGAGATCCCTCTCTGAAACTGACAGGGCTAGATCCCAGTTTCGAAGTGGTTAGATAAAGTTACCTCTGGTAAATTTCTTCTGCCTTTCAAAAACCTCTGGAAATTTACAGAGTGATAACACAACCCTTGTCTAACCTTGTAAAGGTCTTTGTCATCATCAAAGTGCACTCACTTAAACTCCAAATCCTGCTCTCAACCTCCTAGTCCTGATGATCACTTGGCCAGATCTGATGGTGATCGCAACACCTTTGTCAATGGTCATGATCCAATCCCGAGGCTCTACCTGGGTAATGATTAATGTTATTGGTCCCCCTATTTTTGGCCAATCAAAATGGATAGGTGATATGTCTAGACCTCTTTTTATAGATCAAATACTCCCATGTACTTTGTTTTCATCGACTCTATGCTCTCGTTTCCTCTTCAAGAATATCGACTTCTCTATTTCCAAGGAAACTAAGCTCAACATCAACGACCTATATTTTTCCTTCTTGGCCTCCACCCAATCAACGAATCCTATGCTCTTATCCATTTATTCATCAAAATGGATCTTGCAGATCCAATGGCGAGGATAGATCCTCCCATAGATCTAAGGCATATTGCCTCTCTTCGTCATCGTCAAAGTTCCCCACTCCAACTCTTAGTCATTTTCAAGGACTTGTCCCCGACAAGTGGATTAGATGCATTCACTGCACCGAACTGACAATTAAGAATCCTTCCGACTCAAAACACAGGGTTTTCACTGGAATATCGTCCAACTTGGGACTTAGTCAAATTTTGGGTTCTAACAAGCCAACACCCTTTGGTTTCCAAATCCTCAAGGGTTCATAACCCTCTCTAAGACTCTCATGGTTCTTTTGAATTCATCATAAATGAAGTTCTTGCATATCTTTCAAGATTTTTCACTTAAGTATAGGATATTTTAACAGGACCTGGGGCTCCTCACTCCACCCAAAACTTCATAGATGTAGGGATACCCTCGTGATCTCCCAAACAAATATTTTTTCAATATTCTTCAAACTTTTCTCTCAAGCAACAATATTTATAGGAATACACAACATCACATAGTGTTCACTTGAATTCATGAATTTAGGAGATTAATGATGGAAATAAAAGTATACATTCATTTTTACTCAGAACTTTCAATTCATACATTCAAAATCATTCATATTTCCCATTAAACTAGAAACCACACATTTACATTATTATCGAACAACAAATAAGACATATTTAACACTTATATGTTCAGGGAAAATATCAACAACCAACTAACTGAGAGAGGTCACCTTTCCTCCCCAACCTTAGGCCATACTCTAGAGTACCTTCCTATAGTACGTCACCCTCATGCCAAGCCATGATATCACAAGGGAATGATTCATTTGGTTCTCAAGTGAAGATGATCCAGGAAGGTCACTCTCCTTCCTCTACTAAAAACAACAAAAGTTTCCCCCTTCCACTGAGCTTAGGGCTTCCACATGTTTATCAGGTAGTTTATCAATTGGTTTTACTCTACACAAGGGAGTCCCTTTTCTATTATACAGACCCTTGGAGACCTCCCCATACTAGTGTTGGTTTCTATTGAGTAAGTACCAAGTTGTGGCCCTTTATCACTCCGGTCTGGGTCCGAGTCTTCTCTGTTTTAGGGTGATCATCATCAAATTGGAAAAGCTTCCTATTTTCCTCAATGGAATCTCTCCACTTTATTCTTCTCTTTGATCTGTGCCAATGAACACCTCTGTTCACTGCAACCTCAACGTATGAGCTCATAGCCCCAACTCTTCCTCAGAGTATTCTCACTATGCAATGCATGTTGTTCTCTTTTTTTTTCTCTGCATGCATCCCTTCTCTTTTCTTCTGGTGATGTTTTTCACCTTTGGCCTCTTCCTCCCCCAATCCTTGGGACTCCCTTGGTTTCTGTTAGACACGACCTTTTGTCTGGAGTCCAAATTTCTAAAGGGGAAATTTCATGGTGTCCTACTGTTGGGTCATTCGATTGACCCCTTTTTCCTTCTTCAAGAGATCACAATCGTCAATGATTATTAACTGCTCCAACCATTGCCTTGACTTTAATTACTAGTCACGTGGACCCATAATGATCTGGGTACGCTGGTAGGTGTAAGCTCATGATTACAAGCATAGGTAAGCTTGCTAAGAAAGCTTCTTATTTTCTTCACTAAAACATCTTGGCTCCGCCTCATTGGTCCACTTCATCAATTCCACGTGTGATATCATGGCTAGTACTTTCAAGGATTTTTCCTCCTTATTCAATTGTTGGTGTTTTCATTGATAAAAAAATGATTACAAGCTTCATAATAATAAGCATATGAAGTCTTAAGCATAATTACATCTATGGGCGGAAATAATGTGTTACATAAGGAAAGGATGGTGTGCATAGTAATTAAAGGGTGGTGTGAAGAAAAGTAAGTAAAATTATAGAAAAGAGGTTTTATGTAGGTAATTTTTTTTCAAACACCCATAACAATTTTGGTATGGAAATGGAATAAATACATGTTTTTTAGAAGATCTTGAATCAATAAAACATAGTATAAGAACATGTTGTAAATATATTAAGAAAAATGTTGTAATTGGGGACCAACATGAACACTGTAAGAAACAAGAGGAATCCATGACATATGGAGGACAAATAGATGTAGTAAATAGTACATATGTAATATGTAGGTATGGTACTGTATTTTGAAGAAGTTTATTGATCCATGAAGAGTTAAAAAGGGTTATATTGAAAAAACATATAAGCATGCTTCTTCTTTCTTTCTCAGTGAAGTTAATGCATTATCTTGCATTTTTTGCATAACCTAGAATAAACATGGTGGAAAAGTTTGACTCGAAAACATTATAGTAAAGACATCATAAGACTATATAAGTCACAATCAAGAGTGGGGTTGGAATAAGTATTAACCATGAGAATGAAATGATCCAAAATTATTAATAAAAATGTCCCCGTATCTTATCTTGCATGGACCACAACTCGTTGATAGTTGAGTCTTTGTATTGGTAAAATAAATGATAAATTCAGACTTTAAATTATTTTACTTTCTAAGAGTCTTTCTTTTTTCTTTTACAAGTTTCTATTGAATTGTTGAGTCATAAAAAAATACAACTTAAACTACAATATTTTGATCCTTTATTTAAATGAAAATATCCTTAAATTATTTCAACATTTTCATTCTCCTGTATAGGGGTATGCTAGTTGATAAAATGATTTAACTACACCAAATTTTATCTTCAAAGTGTCTCATTTAAACAAATTTGGTATAAGCCCTCAATAATTGTATATTATTCAACATACATCAATTGCATGAGATAGTGTCATTCCAAATGTGGTGATATGTAAAATCATTTATAGATTGGATGGTATCAAATCCAAACATCATTTGGATGGATTTTTGGGATTAAGCCAAGTTAAGGGGTGAAAATTGGCCAAAATAACCTAAAATCATATAGGCATGGTACTGTATTTTGAAGAAGTTTATTGATTCATGAAGAGTTAAGAAGGGTTATATTGACAAAGCATATAAGCGTGCTTCTTCTTTCTTTCTCAGTGCAATTAATTCATTATCTTGCATTTTTTGCATAACCTATAATAAACGTGGTGGAAAAGGTTGACTCGACAACATTATAGTAAAGACATCATAAGACTATATAATTCACAATCAAGAGTGGGGTTGGAATAAGTATTAACCATGAGAATGAAATGATCCAAAAGTATTAATAAAAGTGTCCCCATATCTTATTTTGCGTGGCCTACAACTCGTTGATAGTTGAGTCTTTGTATTGGTAAAATAAATGATAAATTCAGGCTTTAATTTTTTTTACTTTCTAATTGTCTTTCTTTTTTATTTTACAAGTTTCTATTGAATTGTTGAGTCATAAAAAATATAACTTAAACTACAATATTTTGATACTTTATTTAAATGAAAATATCCTTAAATTATTTCAGCATTTTCATTCGCTTGTATAGGGGTATGCTAGTTGATACAATGATTTAACTACATCAAGTTTTATCTTCAAAGTGTCTCATTTGCATAAATTTGGTATAAGCCTTCAATAATTATATATTATTCAACATAAATCAATTGCATGAGAGAGTGTCATTCCAAATGTGGTGCTAGATAAAATCATTTATAGCTTGGGTGGCATCAAATCCAAACATCATTTGGATGGATTTTTGGGATTAAGCCAATTTAATGGGTGAAAATTGGCCAAAATAACCTAAAATCATATAATTAGGGCATGCAAATAACTTCAATCATAAATTATGGAGTAGGAAGATTAGAGTCACGATTAATCCCTTGTGTTGTGCTTGAATTCATTTAGTCAAACTAAATATTATTTTGGATGTGGGTATTAATAAGTTAAAGAAACATAAGGTTGATAGATTCAAAGATAAGAGGGGATATATTTAGTTTCGAGGAATAAAAGAAATTGAATTTGCATGGAATTTAGGGATGACAACAAATAACAAGGTAGATGATTTTGTAATGTTTCAAGGACTCATGCTATTTGTTCTCACAATATCTAGCACCTTTGTGTAAATCCTTTCACAAGGGATAAGACATGTGTAACATGGATGTGTTACCACTATCACCTTAGCAATCACTTCCCTTGTTTTAGTGAAGGATGAAATCTAACACAAGGGAGGCTTCCCTAGTAACCTCAAGGAATCCTATAGCAAGATGGGATCAATTCTATAGCCTCCTATATTAGATACTCAAATATACAACCACTATATCAAAGTTTTCAAGGCAAGCATAAGGTGGTTGAATCAAGCAATTTCTAGATTTGTGTATGTGAAGTATCTAAGACAATTCGTGATATCTAGTAAATTAAAATAGGTCAAGAAGGTACCCTAAACACTACAAAAAAAATAAAAGCTATGGTTGTTGTAAAAAATGTGTAAGAGTTGATTATATTCATCATTATATCAAGTTAAAACAACAACAATAAACCAACCATTTAAACAAGTTAAAGATTGATAAATACTAAGGGTAAAAACGCAAGTTAAACTAGAGTTTCATAACCAATTATTTTCTAAAATGATAAGAGCACATAAAAACCCTAAAAAATGCAAGACATCAAGCCCTAGAGGGTCGAAAATTCAATTAGAAATGCAATAAATGATGACAAGATACATTTAAAGCATAAAATTATCAATTAAACCCTAGATGTCTAGCCTAATTGTGGTTGAAAATTAAAGGATAATTGCTACGAACCCTAATCTAACCCTAAAAAAGAAACAAAAGATAGGTTTTGGTATTAATAATTGACTGAAAGGATTTTGAGACTACTTCCTACTATTTCTTAGGGATTATGGAGTCAACGTATGACATTTCTTGAAAGACAAAGGTGAAACATGGATTTTGGATAAACCCTAAAGTATTCCACTACAAACCTTAGGAATCTATCCTATAGAATGAAAAATAGAGGAGTCCATTAAAAACCCTAGAAAATCATTCTATGTACTTTAACAAGATTTAAAGATAATATCAAGGGAAGGTTCTCCACTAGAAACCTTCCTAGGGTTTGCAAGATAGGATTTATTTAAGAAAAATGAAAGGAAAAATGCACTTTCAACACTTTGATAAGAACTAGTGGAGCCCACTACAAACCCGAG
>SNQJ01S0045496.1:45949-65387 GCA_010110895.2 Picea sitchensis
TTAATGCATTATCTTGCATTTTTTGCATAACCTAGAATAAACATGGTGGAAAAGTTTGACTCGAAAACATTATAGTAAAGACATCATAAGACTATATAAGTCACAATCAAGAGTGGGGTTGGAATAAGTATTAACCATGAGAATGAAATGATCCAAAATTATTAATAAAAATGTCCCCGTATCTTATCTTGCATGGACCACAACTCGTTGATAGTTGAGTCTTTGTATTGGTAAAATAAATGATAAATTCAGACTTTAAATTATTTTACTTTCTAAGAGTCTTTCTTTTTTCTTTTACAAGTTTCTATTGAATTGTTGAGTCATAAAAAAATACAACTTAAACTACAATATTTTGATCCTTTATTTAAATGAAAATATCCTTAAATTATTTCAACATTTTCATTCTCCTGTATAGGGGTATGCTAGTTGATAAAATGATTTAACTACACCAAATTTTATCTTCAAAGTGTCTCATTTAAACAAATTTGGTATAAGCCCTCAATAATTGTATATTATTCAACATACATCAATTGCATGAGATAGTGTCATTCCAAATGTGGTGATATGTAAAATCATTTATAGATTGGATGGTATCAAATCCAAACATCATTTGGATGGATTTTTGGGATTAAGCCAAGTTAAGGGGTGAAAATTGGCCAAAATAACCTAAAATCATATAGGCATGGTACTGTATTTTGAAGAAGTTTATTGATTCATGAAGAGTTAAGAAGGGTTATATTGACAAAGCATATAAGCGTGCTTCTTCTTTCTTTCTCAGTGCAATTAATTCATTATCTTGCATTTTTTGCATAACCTATAATAAACGTGGTGGAAAAGGTTGACTCGACAACATTATAGTAAAGACATCATAAGACTATATAATTCACAATCAAGAGTGGGGTTGGAATAAGTATTAACCATGAGAATGAAATGATCCAAAAGTATTAATAAAAGTGTCCCCATATCTTATTTTGCGTGGCCTACAACTCGTTGATAGTTGAGTCTTTGTATTGGTAAAATAAATGATAAATTCAGGCTTTAATTTTTTTTACTTTCTAATTGTCTTTCTTTTTTATTTTACAAGTTTCTATTGAATTGTTGAGTCATAAAAAATATAACTTAAACTACAATATTTTGATACTTTATTTAAATGAAAATATCCTTAAATTATTTCAGCATTTTCATTCGCTTGTATAGGGGTATGCTAGTTGATACAATGATTTAACTACATCAAGTTTTATCTTCAAAGTGTCTCATTTGCATAAATTTGGTATAAGCCTTCAATAATTATATATTATTCAACATAAATCAATTGCATGAGAGAGTGTCATTCCAAATGTGGTGCTAGATAAAATCATTTATAGCTTGGGTGGCATCAAATCCAAACATCATTTGGATGGATTTTTGGGATTAAGCCAATTTAATGGGTGAAAATTGGCCAAAATAACCTAAAATCATATAATTAGGGCATGCAAATAACTTCAATCATAAATTATGGAGTAGGAAGATTAGAGTCACGATTAATCCCTTGTGTTGTGCTTGAATTCATTTAGTCAAACTAAATATTATTTTGGATGTGGGTATTAATAAGTTAAAGAAACATAAGGTTGATAGATTCAAAGATAAGAGGGGATATATTTAGTTTCGAGGAATAAAAGAAATTGAATTTGCATGGAATTTAGGGATGACAACAAATAACAAGGTAGATGATTTTGTAATGTTTCAAGGACTCATGCTATTTGTTCTCACAATATCTAGCACCTTTGTGTAAATCCTTTCACAAGGGATAAGACATGTGTAACATGGATGTGTTACCACTATCACCTTAGCAATCACTTCCCTTGTTTTAGTGAAGGATGAAATCTAACACAAGGGAGGCTTCCCTAGTAACCTCAAGGAATCCTATAGCAAGATGGGATCAATTCTATAGCCTCCTATATTAGATACTCAAATATACAACCACTATATCAAAGTTTTCAAGGCAAGCATAAGGTGGTTGAATCAAGCAATTTCTAGATTTGTGTATGTGAAGTATCTAAGACAATTCGTGATATCTAGTAAATTAAAATAGGTCAAGAAGGTACCCTAAACACTACAAAAAAAATAAAAGCTATGGTTGTTGTAAAAAATGTGTAAGAGTTGATTATATTCATCATTATATCAAGTTAAAACAACAACAATAAACCAACCATTTAAACAAGTTAAAGATTGATAAATACTAAGGGTAAAAACGCAAGTTAAACTAGAGTTTCATAACCAATTATTTTCTAAAATGATAAGAGCACATAAAAACCCTAAAAAATGCAAGACATCAAGCCCTAGAGGGTCGAAAATTCAATTAGAAATGCAATAAATGATGACAAGATACATTTAAAGCATAAAATTATCAATTAAACCCTAGATGTCTAGCCTAATTGTGGTTGAAAATTAAAGGATAATTGCTACGAACCCTAATCTAACCCTAAAAAAGAAACAAAAGATAGGTTTTGGTATTAATAATTGACTGAAAGGATTTTGAGACTACTTCCTACTATTTCTTAGGGATTATGGAGTCAACGTATGACATTTCTTGAAAGACAAAGGTGAAACATGGATTTTGGATAAACCCTAAAGTATTCCACTACAAACCTTAGGAATCTATCCTATAGAATGAAAAATAGAGGAGTCCATTAAAAACCCTAGAAAATCATTCTATGTACTTTAACAAGATTTAAAGATAATATCAAGGGAAGGTTCTCCACTAGAAACCTTCCTAGGGTTTGCAAGATAGGATTTATTTAAGAAAAATGAAAGGAAAAATGCACTTTCAACACTTTGATAAGAACTAGTGGAGCCCACTACAAACCCGAGCAAATCATTCTATGTCCTTTAACAAGCTTTAAAGATAATGTCAAGGGAATTTTATCCACTAGAAACCTTCCTAAAGTTTGTAAGATAGGATTTATTTAAGAAAAATACAATGAAAAATGCACTTTCACCACTTTGATAAGCACGTCCACACTTCACACATTCAATAAATAATTCCACAAAAACTTAGAAAGAACACTTAATAGGAAAAATTAATGCTCATATATGAAACCCCAACCATGAATCATCCATCAAAATTGAGAAATCATCCATACATCATCTCTCTAAGAAGGCGCATAAGTCATTCATCCATAGAAAAAGAGAAAAGATAGAAGTAGACAAGTAGCTGTAATACACAAATGAGGGAGTAGTTCCTCTATTTAAATGAGGAAACTAAACACTTTACCCTCAATGAGATAGTATCCTATTAAAATCCCCTAAAACATAATAAATCCATGATACAAGGTGGATAGGTCTAAGGCCGACCCCAAAAAATGCCTCTAAAACAAAAATAAAATGTTAAAACATGAAAACATCCTCCATAAATACAACACATGTGAGTGTAGACGGATCATAAAGGGTGATGTCATCTCCAAATTAGGTGTAAATGCTCCAAAGTCCATGTGTCTCCCCAAAAGGTTCAATGCATCATCAAAAAGTCATGTATCCTCATAAAAGGTCATGTCTCCTCATAAAAAAGGTGCAAACTCATAATCAAATGTACTAGGTCTATTCAAAGAAATGTCGCATTGTCCTCAAGTGCAATGTCCCATCATAAAAGCAACACCCTCTATCAAAATCTTGATTTCATCAAGGGAAAGGGATCCATGACCTCTCCAAAGGTGTGAACTATCATCATCAAGTACCATGTCATCAAGTCAAGATCAACATCCTCAAGGGGTGAAACGTCATCAAAGGGCCCCATTCTCTCTCCAACACACCAAACTCATGTATGCAACCTCCTATCTACAAGGTGCAATTTCCATGGTCCAAGGTACAATGGATGGAATCAAGAGGTGTTCCAAGTCATAATATGGTCCAAAAGTCATCATTAAACCGAACAACATCCTCCAAGTGGTGTGTAACTTCCTCCATGAAGTCATGTGGGAGAAGCATCATCAACATCCTCCAAAGGACCATGTATAAGTATGCATATTCATCAAGCATGGGCTCAAAGGATCAAGTTAGAACAAACATCATGGATACAAGAATCATTATAACATAAAAAGTGAGTCATATTAATGTAAAAAGCATGTAAGTAGATCACATTAAGTATCTTCTTCAAACTTTACAGTAGCAAATTTATGCATTTTTCCAAGTTTAAGTATGGGAGGACTATCATAAACCCCTATTAGGTGTGTTGGTACCCAAGTAGAGGAGTATTTCCCAAGAAACCCATCAAAGTGTAAGTGTGAGTGAATGGTATGATTTGGTGTTCACTTCATGGTCATGGTGTCATTGACATGCAAGGTCATGTGTGATGTTCATCTCCATGAGCGCCTTCGTAGAGGAAGCATTTAATACATTGAGTTATCCTTTCCTCGACACTTTTTCTTTCCACCCCTTAACTTGTCTTTTGATATTCATTGATTTGATTTGCAAGCCCTCTTCTTTAGGTTTTTAAATTTTATTGCATCAGGGGTTAGGATAATTCAATTAAGTCATTTCTTTAGATATGCATTCATTGAATTAGGACTTGGAGTGATGGCCTCATAGTGAGGGAGTATAGCTCAAGCTTACTTCGATTTTGATTTATCATTCACATCATTTACTTTTATTTTTCATTTTGAATTTATAACATGCTCTTTCTATTTTTTTACAGCTACATCAACCTCATGCATTCAAGCCCCTTCTTCTCATAGGAGAATGAAGTACATATCGTTTTGGGATACATGTAACAACCAATCCAAAAATATAGAAAAATAGAAGGAAAATATATGGAAAGTGTGACAAAAAGTGTCAAGTATGGAATGTAATGGGTATGTTACTCTTATCAAGGCCTCCTAGTAGTACCCCTTTATCCCAACAATGACAACACTTGACTAGAATACATATGATGGCCACCATGGTGAAACAAGGTAAATAGCGTAAATTCCAAGCATCATGATTCATTATCCGACTTCAACACATGATCCTTACCTAAATACCTAATGCATTAGATGTAAACACTTCATATGAAACAATGGATAATATACCATATGTGTGTTAGACTAACACCTTAAGATGAGTATGTTGATCAAGTGAACAAGATGAGCAATGATGAGTAAGAGACATCTAAGGGGTTATTATTTTTGGAGAATGTTGGTCATCATCTTTGGGACCATTGTCTACAATGTGGATCATGAAGAATGATCTCCTATAGTTACCCCTAGGTGAGAGGGGGTAACATCTGGCTCCAAGGTGGGGACATGTGCTCACCATAGAGTGCATGAGAACCTCAACATCTCTGGTACTCCACGAACAACACTCCTACATCACTCTACAACTTTCATGCTACATTTTAACATAACACTATCAATAACAAAATATTAGGGGGTACGATCCACCCCAATATATGAAAGGTATAAAACAAATGCGAGAAAAATATTTTCATTTTCATCCATTAACAAGTAAGGGTAACTTCCTTCCCTTAGGTGGGGTCAAATAAAAGGAATTAGTTCCAGACCTCTTCTCAATATTGTAAGGTCCAATATACAAACTATCAAACTTCTTATGCACACCCGAATCCTGTATTCTATTGTCCCACATAAGTACTAAAGTTCTCCTTTCAAAGTCTTTTGTCCTTGCTTTAATATCAAACATTCCTTCACCACCTTGGGTTTTCTTTCCTTGATCTAAAGTAGGGAAATTAGACTTGATCAAGGAAATTATCTTTTGATCATGTTCACACAAATGTAAGGCTTCTTCATTACCTTGATTCGGTACCATAACAAACCTTGGATATTTATGGTCATACATCATTAGTTGTTTTCAATAATTCTTTCCTTTTGGTAAAAATATATCATCAAATTCAAAATGAAAAAGAGAAGGGTCATACAAATAATCATGGTTTACTAAGGTTGATAAGGTACCAATAACTTATTGAACATCTCCTTCAATTGGCACTCTCATGTTTGTAGAAACAAAAAAGTTACCAGCGTCCTCACTGATATTTACTAACTCATTCATCGAAAAATGGGGATATTCAACTTGACATTTAATAGAAGACTACCTATAAAGGGTGAATAAGGTTCCATCAAGAGTTGGTATAGTAGCATATGATAAATTCGTATGAAGGCCTCCTTCTAAATTTGTGGCCCAATTTCTAGATAATAACATTCCCCAAGCATCAGGTACATCTATAACTACAACATCCATGAAGAGAGATATATCTGGACAAGAAACAAGTCTAACCTTCAAATCTTTAATAAGTCCACAAACTTTGATGGCATTTGTATAAATTCCACACACATTCCTATAAGGCCTTGTGATTTTCAAACCCAAATGATCCATGACCTTTAAAGACATGTGTTGGAACGCAGTGGGAAAACCCGGGGTTAATCATTAATAAACCAACAAAACCATTAGAAACCAGCCCTTTCGGCATCACCTGCAAACAAGTGAAGTCCCAACCAAGGCATCTAGAGGGACTGCAAGAACCAAGGTTCTGCAATGATGAGGGGAAGTGAGGCATTCAACATAACCATACAATGCATTATCCATTCGTCCATTGTGTGTGCAGTTTTTATTAGTTAGCCTTTAATTATCATTCAATATACACTGTGCACGAAATTAATCCACTTAACATTCATTAATTCATTATTAACTTAAGTGCGCATAACCATAACAACCTATAACAATGACATATTCAAAATACTAGAACTTTATCTTTATTGCGCAATAACAGTAAAACATCATATGCATCATAACACGTAAAAAAAACACATCGACACCCAAGGTTTTAACGTGGTTCACCCCAGTATGGGATACATCGACAATTATTGGCTTCTTATTTTATTCATTAGAAATATCCTTACAATTTCACACCATGCATATAATAATATGTATCAGTTAACATTACCCAAACCTACCTCAATCGTTTTGCTGCAGTGCGAACCTAACTCCTAAAAACATCATTCACAACTCAACATACCCGAACACTTAGCCAATTCTTCACTAAAGTTCTCTCTCCAAAACTCATTACTCACACAAAATCACTCTAAAAGCACCCTCTCTACCCAAAAACCCATTACAATTTATAGCTTTACAAATAGGGATAAGCCCGTTATAATGTGGACAAAATGTCCCAAAATCCTAACTACTTTCCTCCTTATGCACGCTGACTCCCAAACATTCTCCAAATTCTTTATGCATGCACTACTCCTTAGCCAAAATGTTGCACGATCCATTCCTACATGATTCCCAAGACTTCTCCAAAATAACCTGCTCCAATAGGCTCCCAACACTAACATGTGGCTCATCTCGAGCCACGTCAAGTTTGTTTCCAAGTTTCCAAGAACTTATGTAGTGTATCGCTGGTCGATGTGACTTTTGTCCTGACTTATGATTCCTAATATGCAATCTCCTCGACCATTTTTGTATTTAAGTGAGTCTTCAGTTTTTCAGTGGTTTCATGCGCTATCTTCTTGACCGTGCCTTGAGTGGCTTCCAACTCTGTTGTAGCCTTATAGGATTCTTCTTGAAATACCTCGATCTTTTTCCCGTGAGCTTACTCCTCCGCCCTTAGTTGATTTATTTTTGAATATAGATTTCTATTTTTTCCCATTTCTATTACCACCAATATTGGTGGTAATGTACTCGTTATTTCTTTGAACTTATGCACCTTATCCTGCACAACATGTATTTTTTGGCCTATCTCTTGCAACTCCACATATTCAGTCAGTTGTGTCCAAACGTTCATGCTTTCTACATATAGATTAGTGCATTTTTCTTCCATATTCTTGATGTTCTCTATGCTTGTGGTGGCCATCTTTTTGTGCTGCTCCCTTTCCTCCTGGGGAGTGCTTGGTATTTGTCGTGCCTCTAAATCGATGATATTTTTTCAGAAGCCCTGAATGGATTCCCTTAGTTTTGTTACCTGGTCCTCCAATGGGACATCTTCCTCCCTTAACACTTTTGGAATAATGTGATAAACCCCCTCTACCACTTGTTTGACTCTCTCTGCCTTTTGTGTTTCCTCATCCCACTCCTACCTGAGTTGGTCATATTATGCTTGTAGTATGTCCTTATCTACGACTGTCTTGGTTAGCTCCAACGAGGTCGATATTGCACACACCTAAAGTTCCTCTATCATGCATGATTGTAACTCATACAAAATTTATGTAGGCAACTAGAGACCATTAAGTCAATATGACTTAGTGTTTTTTCTTGCTCCTTCAACTTTGTTGTGAGGAACTCTAAGGCTCCCATAGCTATCTTCATTACACATATTTCTCTAGATACAATAGAGGTAATTGTTTGCACCTCAAATGTCCACATTGTATGCTCTTCTTGCACTTTGTGTCCTGTTGGTAGTGTGGCAAGTTGCCAAGTCTCCAAAAATTATCGCAATGTTGTAATCTGTGCTTGCACATCCACATTCCTTTCCACCTATTGTCTTACTGCACGTTCAAAAACTTCCTCGGTTTCTTTTTTAAATTGGTCAAAAATATTATCCAAATCTTCTTCTGTAAGTGATTGTGGATTTGAGACCTTCACAACCCTTTTTTTCTTACGATGTGGCATTGATTTTTCTTCATCAATATGTTTCCTCTTCTCTCCTCTATTCGGGGTTGTCCTTTGTGTTTTTCTTCCTACACCATTTCATTTTTCCTGTTCTTCTCTTTCTTCTTCTCTTGATATTTCTTCATGTTCGGATCATTGTGTCTCTAGTTCTTTTGGATCTGTGCCTATTGGCAGGATCTTCCAGTTGTCAGCCCAGTCTTCCATAATGTGGCCCATTTCTTCCTCAGTTAACCTGTATCGTGTGGGAAACCATTCCTGATTTGGATCCTTCTTGGCTTACACATATATGTGATGGTGCCCTGCCTTAAAGCATGCAACTGGATTGCATGATTTGACCACCTGTGGTTCTATGCATAGTGTACTATGAATGCTTGTTTGAATTGTTTCCTTTTATATATATAAAAAAACATTGTTATTGAGTCACCGCACCTTGTGTGTAGTATGCCATAAGTTATGATATCTTGCAGCTAGGTATGACTTATCTCTTACTCCTAAAAACCACATATCATTCATCTCCCTCCATGTTGATAATGGAATTATAATTAGGATCCATGCGTAGTGGGATTCAATCCCTTTGTCTTGCACCTCTTCACAATATATCAAGAACTGGTTAATCAAGAATGTCGTCCATTTCATTTGTAGGCCCTCAATGCACTTCTCGGCTATCGCAATGAATGCCACTAGTACTTGTTCCCTCCTACACTTCCTTAACAATTTACAAGCTAATGCTTGTGTCACAAACCTCATCGTCGGGTCACATGTGCTTGTGGCATCTATCCTGCACCGTCCTCAGAATGTAAGGAAATTTTCCTTCATTCTCTCTGATAGAGCCTTCTCATTGTTCTTATCTAAAAATATTAGTGAAGGGTCCTTCCTTTGCGACGATAATCCCTTAATGTGCACAATCAAGTATGTATAAATTGAGACTAGCCTACCGAGCCATAGGTACCCTCCGTGTATACATATCAATAACATCTTCACACTGGAATTAATCTATGCGCTCCTCCCGAAGTGTGGTATATTAAATAGGTGCAAAATGCCATATTTATGCAACCTTGTTGCCCATATCTCTGGCTCTATCACAAAAAAATTTGTCTCTTGACTGATGTACGTCTTCAGATACTTACTCGATGTCAGCTCCAAAAGTTTCTTCTCATTTGTAATGTCAATGTCTGCATATTTTAAGCTTGGTATCAAGCTTAACATGTGTTCCTCTACAATCACTCTAGCTAGTATTTCCGGCTCCGCAAGCTCGTATTTAACATCTTTCTACAAGTTAACTAGCTTCACTATATCTTTTCTTGGTGAGATGTAATCTCATGGAAATTAGATTGAACTCGGCTTTGATGTTAATGCTCCTGGTGTCTCTTCATGTACTGGTATTGTTGGTGGCTTGCTACACGGTTTCTTCGGTGTTGAAGTAGATATTGTTGTTTCCTTAGGTGGGGCCATTTTTCTATGAAACTCTTCTTTGTCTTCAGCTCCATTCTTCTTTCACTTAGCTCCACACTCTCTACTTCTCTCTATACAAATAATCATACTTTTACCCATTTGACCCTTCAACTACTTTTGTCCACTTGCTAGTTGTTTGTAAACTTATTCTCACCCGAACTTACAGTTTAACCTACTTGCGTTAGAATTTATTTCTTTCCTTAATGATTCATTAACTCTGTATCTCTAGTGAATTATCCATTATATTTGCTAACCTATCAAAATATTCTTTCTGATCTGCATTTATGGCTACGCAATGCCACTACTACGCCATCATGGTATCTCTTTATTGTATGTCCCATCATGGATTGTCTTAAATTATTTTCTCACTTTCTTAATATGCCTCTGTCGCATGCCACTCTTCCTTCTAGCACATGTATCCTTCTTGTTTACTTTGTTTCTATGAAATTCCCTTGCTTATCTTGTTTACTTTCTAACCTTAAATCCTTTGAACGTTGATTCACTCTTCAACTTGCTACTTATTTCCTTAGTCGTTTTCTTGTTTTTTACTTTTCCTTGCGATGTCAAGAAAATGGAAGAAAAATTTGCTAAGCTATATGTATAAAGCACGGACATTTGGATGCAACTGATTGAAGATGTGGAGTTGTAGGAGATAGGTCATAAAACACATGTGCTTCTTCTTCTTCTACACTTGATATTTCTTCAGGATTGGGTGGTTGCATCTCTAGTTTCTCTAGCTCTGTCTTTGTTGGTGGGATCTTCCAATCGTTAGCCTAGTCTTCCATAATGTGGTTCATCTCTTCCTCAGTTAACATGTACCATGTGGGAAAATATTCCTGATTTGGATCCTTCTTGGCTTGCACATACATGTAATGATGCCCTACCTTAAAGCATGCAACTGGATTGTAGACTTCAACCACCTATGGTGGTATGCATGGTTTACTCTAAATGCTTGTCTGAATATTTTCCTTATAGATATAAAAAGCAACATTATTGTCGAGTTGTCACACCTTGTGGGTAGTATTCCATAAATTTTGATATCTAACGACTAAACATGGCTTATCCTTTACTCCAAAAAACTGCATATCCTTCGGATCCCTCCATGTTGATAAGGAAATTATAATTAGTAGATATGGGTAGTGAAATTCAACGCCTTTGTCTTGCACCTCTTCACAGTCTATCAAGAACTAGTTGAGAAAAAAGGTCACCCAGTTCATCTATACGCCCTCTATGCACTTCTTGGCTGTTGCGATGGTTTTCGCTGGTACCTGGTCCTTTATACACTTCATTAAGTCTGTATATTCAGTGAATTATCTGCTAGATTCTCCAACCTGTTAAAATATTCTTTCCAATCTACATTTATGGATATGCAGTTCCACTACTTCACCATCATGGTAGCTCTTTATTGCATGTCCCATCATGGATTTTCTTGAACTCTTTTATTTATTTCATCATATGCTTTTGTTGCATTCCAATCTTCCTTCTTGCACACACATCCTCCCTATTTACTTCTTCTCTGTGGAATTCTCTAGCTTAATTGTTTGAACAATACTTCTACGCTTCCTTCCAACATTCTCTCTCTTACGTCACACACTTTTTATTGCTTTTTTTTTTCTTTCTTTCTTTTTCTACCTACACTATAATACACTATGGTACACAATCTATGTGGTTCATACTAGTGTGTGAAAGCACTTCTATCCCTGTATAGTTTCAACCTACTTCTATTAACCAACCCTCCCATAACTTCTCCATCCAACTTCTCAAGCTGAAAAACACCTTCTTTGTAATGAAATTTATCACGTATGGTCCGAGCCAATGCATCTGGAGCTTCCCTAGGTGCTGCAAAAAATTGTTGTCATAAAGTAACACTAAGTCCCAAGTATGGAATTTCTTCTATTTGATATGTCTTCCATGCCAAGCTTTTTTTCTCGCTTTTTGTACCTGTTGATGGAAACCTACAAAAAAATGCTCTTCTTCTAATTCGATTAGTTATGAAAATCTCTTTTCCACTGTGCCTAAATTTGTATGCTTTGTGTTGACAAGTATGAATGTCTTGTTAAGCAGATGAGGGAGAACGCCTGATGGAAGGTCCCAACTAGACCTACTCTCGTTTGGTGTAGTGTTTCCCGCGAGTATATGATCCTTGATAATGCTCAGAATTAAAAGAATAAAAATGGGAAAGACAACGAACTTCCCCCAAAGAGTTATACATAATTCTAATGCTAATCTAACTAAATGAAACTAATATAATCCTAACTAATTATAATCTATCCCGGGAGAAAAACTAATAGAATGAGTACAATGAAAGGTAATATGTAGACAACCAAAATAATTCAAGACAACCCAGACATTTTAGCACAATAATATTGCAGAAATTGTCTCAAATAGTTGAAAAAGAAATTTGTAACATCATCCATGCACTCATAAGAAATCACAACAACATAAGAATTCTATATAATAAGCACATAAATAGTTCACATGATCAATACCCATAAAACTTTAACCACAAATACAAGTGTAGAATAGTCCCACAAGCATTTTCAAATAGTTATGACTTCAAAATGCCTCCTTCTTTTTATTACTCAGAAGTAAAAGTACCATATTTTGTTACCAAGGGAAAAATTCCTCTCTCTATACTATGAGTTCTCTTTTATAAGACATGAGAGAGACTCCTGGTTCTCATGACTATTTGTTTCCTTTTCCTTCCATCACTTTTCTCACATTTTGAAAATGAACATGTGAGCTTTACAAAGAGAATATGAACATACTCATGAGTCATTATTTTTGTCCTGAGACAATTTACAAATTATATTCGCTTAAAAATAATCATTGACTTTGTCCATTGGTATTATATTTTGTTCCTCAAAATTTTCTGGGCATTTATGGCTTCTACCTGTTGATTAAGATCCTTCTGGATTCTTCCCCTTTGTTTCATATTTCTATTGAGATATTGTTGGCTCGATTTAGTTTCCCGTAGCTCAAGATATGATTTTTTGAAGTCTATGTGTTTGATTCTTCATTTGAATTTGGGTTATGTTTGTGTTTTGAATTTTTTGACCTTCTTCTCTCTCAATATGCTAGATATTTCTATCCCAACATGTTATTCTCTTCTCCATATTTCCATTGATCCATCTTGGGCTTGATTTCATCGCTCGTAGCTCTAGATACGACTGTTTGAAGTTGGTATGATCAATTTTCCCCCCAAATCCATGGTTTTTAAAAATTGTCACTCAACAACCATTGATCAAGCCTATGGGTTAATCTGGACCATTGATTCTTGGGCCCACAAAAGAAAAATTACACCTGCATAATAGATCAACTTAGCGATGAGATGGTCTAATCCCTATGGATAGTTTGATTCGACACCTAAGCGGTATGGGACCCACAACTTGCAACATAATCTTCTCTAATTTTCCTCTTTTATTTTTTTGCTTTTTAAACATTAGGAGAATAATAAAATAAAAAATAACAAAATTATTTACAATTATTAATAAAATAAAATAAAATAATTACCCTAATCTCATGTAAATTTTTTGAAGAAAATTAAACTAATTACCCCTCATTAACGAAAAATAAAAACTACCAAGGCTAAAATCAATAAAATAATAACAATTATCCTACCCCCCACTAGGTTTGAACTTGTGACCTCTAAGGAAGAAACATATATTTTTAACCATTAGGTCAATTTATGTTTATTGTTTAGTTATTCTAAAAAAACTATTAATACACAAAAATAAAAAATGAAATTAAATAAATAAATAAATAATAATTAAAAAAATAAAATAAAAATAACAAGATGAAAAAAAGGTAAAATAAAAGAAATAATAAATAAATAAAAATAAATAAACAAACCAAAACAAAAAAAAGGTAAAATAAAGAAATAATAAATAAATAAAAATAAATAAACAAACCAAAACAAAATAAAAATAATATAAATACAACCCCCTTGAAAAGCATGCCGAAAGGTTTTGTCGGGGTTGGGCATTCAAAGTCTAAGATGGTAGGAGTGATGAACTCACTCCGATAGGCTCACCCTGATGGGCTATCAGAGTGGGTGAGCTCATGTAGCTCCATCCACTATGACGACTATCATTATTTATCAGAATAGCACACATGGGGAGGGTACCTCCCATGTTGTTGGAAGGCCATAAATTTGGTTGTCATTGATGTCAACCTGAAAATAGGTGAAGTAATACGCGATTGATTGGTTTGAGAAGCACTATCAATATTGGATATATTGTTATGAAGGTGACTGAATGTCAAACATTGTCAATATCAAACATAATGTTATGAAGGTGACTTCAATATCAATAGAAAGATAATATATTGACTAATAATATAATAGGGCGATATTATACACTCATCCTATATTGTATATCGTTGAGATTGTGTCATTAACATCCACGCACAAAAGAAGAAATTGTCCAAATAAAAGGGTAAATGGATAATCCAATATGGATCCATACAAATCACAAATAAAGAAGTTAATAAGACATGTTTCATTAAAAGTGATTCAAAAAAATCAATTGAAGAAGAGTCCAGAGATGACACAAAATGTCAATGGTGGATGTTTGGTGAGGAAGCATTGACACTATCGACAATACAAGTCGGTTGATTCAAACATCAAATAAGGTCGACTATCCGGAAGTCGATCAATGCAAGATGAGCTCTAATTCAATGCAAGCTCCTCGTGATTGACGGAGAAGACAAGTAGATCAATTTCAAGATGATTCGAAGACAAGTCAACCAACTAAAGGTCAAAGTCAAAGAAAAATTGATTGTGAAATACAATTCGCCAAAGAAAGTCATAAGAACTAAACTACTTCTCAAGCTTCCATTTTCTTCCGTTGTTTGTCCAAGAAAGAAGTAACCTAAAGGTCGAAATCGAAGAAAACTTAAATACAAGTCGGGTCAAGGTTGAAGCTAAGATGGCCGACTAGAATTGAAATACTCAAAATCGAAATTTCTCATAGTTGAGTCAACCAAAAGATGCTTCGGTTCTATCAATTGAGGAAGCAAATACAAAAAATGATGAGACAAGTCAAATCTTTAGTGACTAGGAGCTGAGAGGGAACCGATTTTAATGTAACCATCAAGTAAATGTTTACAAGTTGAGTTTAAATAATCACTAACAAAGGAGATATATGGAGGTCGATGACATTCATCAAAAGGTAATATGTAATCAAGCGACATCTAGAATCAATTACCTAAAGAAAATATGGACAAGTTTCTTCCAAAGAATCATTTTACTAAATCCACCTCACACACTTTCTGGGAAATTTCTCATGTATAGACTAATTGAGCATGTTATGCAAAAACCCATGTTGTATAATTTTAAAATTCATTTCCATTACTCCATAATATTCATATGAAAATCGCTATTCAAATTATGTAATTTAAAATCAATTAATAAAAGTTACCATTTGTGTTAATTAAACGAAGGGATGCAATTTTTCATTCCAAAAGGAAACATTATTTCAAAGTGGCACCTTTTGAATGACTATATAAGTAAAGGAAATATGAAGGGAAGAATGTTCAGGATATATATATATATATATATATATATATATATATCATATATATATATATATATATATATATATAATGGATTGAATGAAAGTTCATTCCATCAGGTTATGCATGTTTACAGGCTCAGTCTTGTCATGAGGATTGAATTCATCACATCTATCCCCCTTTGGCACCTTATTATTATTGTTGTTGTTTTTATCATTATTTAAAATTCCCATAACAATATTATGATTTTCAATGTATTTCGGAAATGAGAATTTGAAAAACAAGTTAAAAAAACATTTTTAGATATCCCTAGAAAATAGGAAATCCCTATATTATAGGGAGGCCTAGAAAATAAGGGTAAAATGAGAAAAAGTAAAAAGATTAAAAATATGTAAACATTAGGAAATTTGAATAAAAAATAATAAATAAAATGAAAAATAAATAAAAGGGAACGAAAATGAAGATAAAGAATATTTAAATTAAAAAAAAAATGTACAAAAGCACATTACATCCTAGGTCTTAGTTACATGATTTGTTTATTTAGTGTGAATTATTTTATCGGTGTAAAAATAAATAAAAATAATTTACAAAGAACAAAATAATAAAATTAAGTAAAATAATATACATGAAACAAATAAAATATAAATATAAATATTCATAAAATAACAAAAAACAAAATTAAAATAAAGAAAATAAAATAAATATACAAAATCAACATTAAATATTTATAGAAATATTTACAATAAATAAATAAAATAAAACAAGACAAAATAAATACAAATTAGGGGGAATTAGGACCAAAAATTGGCAAGTCGGGTTTCCATGCTCCTCGGTTTGACTGGGAGAAGCTCCAAGGTAATGTTAGTTATCGGGTCTACCAGAAGTCTCGACCATTCGTCAGAGTGGGGTGATTGTCGAAAGATGACAATTAGAGGTCTAGAGGGCAGGAGAAAGGTTGGAAGGAGTGCAGACGACGAGGGATCGTCGATGATGTGGGATCACTAAGTTAGAGGATTTATGACAACGTGGGGTCACCGACAATAAAGGAGGACATGTGGCATCATCATCGGAGGGTCCAAGTGTTGTGGAACAATAGAGTTCCGATAATGATAAGGTATAGGGAGTCGTCGTAGGGGGAAGTGGTGTATGATGGATAGAAGAACTAGGATAAATCTCGACAACGATGAGGACAGGTGGTAGGTGCCACATCAACAACATGTCTGATGGAATAAGTGAGAGGGAGCCACATGGGCGTCATGTGGCAATGGGATGGAAAGGTGAGTGAAGACTTAGGAAACTTTGGGATGCCATAACTTTCAATCTGGAACTCAAATTTAGGTATGGTTATAGTCATTGGAAATCTTTAGATGAACAAAATCCAACTATGATATTTGTTTAGAGAAAATAATAGAAGAAAAGAGAGGGAAATATCGATAATAAAAGGGAAGGATAAAAGGGGAAGAAGATCAAAGGATTCCCCCTCATGCATCTCAAGGCTAGAGCAACTATGAAGAAAGGATATCATGCTAACAAATTAGGGGAAATTAGGACCAAAAATTAGCAAGTCGGGTTTCCATGCTCCTCGGTTTGACTGGGAGAAGCTCCAAGGTAATGTTAGTTATCAGGTCTACCAGAAGTCTCGGTCATTCGTCAGAGTGGGGTGATTGTCGAAAGATGACAATTAGAGGTCTAGAGGGCAGGAGAAAGGTTGGAAGGAGTGTAGACGACGAGGGATCGTCAATGATGTGGGATCACTAAGTTAGAGGATTTATGATGACATGGGGTCACCGACAATAAAGGAGGACATGTGGCATCGTCATCGGAGGGTCCAAGTGTTGTGTAACAATAGAGTTCCGACAATGATAAGGTATATGGAGTCGTCGTAGGGGGAAGTGGTGTATGATGGATAGAAGAACTAGGATAAATCTCGACAATGATGAGGACAGGTGGTAGGTGCCACATCAACGACATGTCTGATGGAATAAGTGAGAGGGAACCACATGGGTGTCATGTGGCAATGGAATGGAAAGGTGAGTGAAGACTTAGGAAACTTTGGGATGCCATAAATTTCAATCTGGAACTCAAATTTAGGTATGGTTATAGTCATTGGAAATCTTTCGATGAGCAAAATCCAACTATGATATTTTTTTAGAGAAAATAATAGAAGAAAAGAGAGGGAAATATCGATAATAAAAGGGAAGGATAAAAGGGGAAGAAGATCAAAGAATTCCCCCTCATGCATCTCAAGGGTAGAGAAAATGTGAAGAAAGGATATCATGCTAACCTGTTCCTGCAAGCACGGAGGGAAACAAAATTAGTTATGTGATTAAGAGGACATTCACTAATATGTCATAAAAATTATATTTCCTTGCATTTAAGAAAACTCATAAATAAGTCAAGATTTTGAAGAACATGAAGAGGAGAGGTTTATCGAAGGCAATCATCTAAGATCTGGATTAAATAACTATCATGATAGTTGTATGAATCTAATATCCAACACATAGAAAGGATTAGTGACCTTATTAATCAAGTTAACAGTTGTCTAACATATGAGAGTTTAAAGATGAAGATGTTAAACACCATATGCTAGCAAGATTTGAATAAGTCATCCAGGGAAATGATTAATAACCTACATCAAAATCATTCAATACATGTACTATATCATCAAACCTTACATCCATATAAAATAATTAAACACTTGGGAAATTGTATAAGGTAGGAATACAATGTGTCAACAACTCATACTAATGTCAACCAAACATCATAGGTAAAATAAGAATCATGAAGACATTTGAAATCATAAGATCAAAAGAGATATTAAATCTCCATCAAAACAATCATGAGTCAAGACCAAACCTCAACTCCCTCAAAGTAGACAAGGAAATAGCATCAGGCTCAAGCAGTAGAAGATTGGGAAATAGGCTTAAAATTTTAGTAAGGAGCTCCTTTCCTTTCGCTTGTAAAAACAAAAGAAAAAGGGGGGTTGTTGTGGCCACAACAAATGGCGACACACTGGAAGAACCAATTATCTCTATCAATATAAGTCTAGGGCCCATACTTTAGATTTGATTTTTAATGATAAGTTCAACGAACTGTAGACAAATTTCCATCAATTATGGGTACAACAATGATGCAAAAACTCTAAAAGATATAACCCAATATTTCTAGTGCTTGTAATCTAACACACCTTTTTCAAAGAGCCAATTAATGAGATAAATTCTTTTACTGGATGCACACTTCATATTTTTTTTGGTTTGACCATGGGTTTTCACTGTTAAAACAAGTAAACATTCTATCGAAGTGTGTTCCTCATCTCTCTTTTCCTGGCATTGCTTCACTGTGAGTGAGTGTCCATAGCCTCAATGAAGTTTCTTCGGTACCATACAAGCATATCCCCACTGTCAATAGGCGTCCATAGCCCTAACGAGTTTACTTGTACTTCCCACACTATTAATAGTGATTTCAACTTCCTTTTTTATTTCAGAAAGTCCTCACCCTTTTAGATTTTAGATATAGATATTCATATGCACATAGGGTGTGAAGGAAGCATGGTGATATGAGAGTTGCTTTGATTTATTGAGTAGATGTTATGCATTTTAGTTTAACCCACATGTCTCCCCAAAAACCATCATAGTATTTTCCATCTTATTAATGTGAAGTGGATGGAGCTCAAAGAAAAGAGTGGATAGACACTTTCCTATACTTATGGATTATCATGGTATGCTCAGCAGGCACATGTGTTCCACCACAACTATCATTCCACATTTACAGCTGAGAAATTCATGAATGTTCACTCAGAGAGAGCAGGACATGCATATTAGGACTTGTAAAAAAATTCTTCAGTATGTGACCAAAATTGGACTATCCCCTCACTGAAATTTAAAGAGTAATTCTCAAGGCA
>SNQJ01S0045496.1:93405-109514 GCA_010110895.2 Picea sitchensis
TGTAGCTTCCTTAGAAGCATCTTCTAGACCACTTTGTCCACATAGTCACCTATGTCCAAATTTGTCCAATTTGCCACTTGTCCATATATGCAATAGCCACTTGACAACTTAACCCATTTTCCTCATTTTAAGGTTAACCTCCTTATAACCACTTTCCATAATTAAAAAGTTCTCCATTTACTTTATTATTTAAATAATTTTTCTTGACTTTGTCACTTCACTTTATTATTTAAATAATCCTATTTGACTTTGTCACTTCACTTTATTATTTAAATAATTTCTTCTTTGCAAGCACTTTGACTTTTTTGACCTTTTGGGGCTTCAAGCCAACAAATGAGGGTCCTCCAACTTCATAAGGTCATAACTCTCAAACCGCGAAGAGTTATGTGACATTCCAAATACCACCAAAAATGGCATGACATGTACTATACATATAGAATAGTATTACCTACAAATATATCAAAACTCATACCATTATACATCAAACAAACTTGGTTCCATTACCCAAACCTTTGTGCTACTGAAATTCGCTACTGGACTTTCTTCAAGGGTTGACATCAATGACAACCAACCCAATTAATCAACAATATCCCCCTTTGGCATTGTTGGCAACACTTTGATTCAATACTGAAATCATATCACTCATACTCTCCATGGAACCATGCCTGCATCTCTATGACCAATGCTCCCCCTGGAACCATGCCTCTTTCATCTGCATATGATAAATATCCCCCCCTTTGTCATCAATGGAAAAGATATCTTTCCATTCGGGTTTGCTCCCCCTAATTGACTCATCTGATCTCCTAACCTAAACTGTCCTCTTTATGGTGCTTCCTCGTGTACATATAAGAAATATAAGATAAGCATTCAAAAGAATTCATTTTGGAGTAGAAATAACTCTGAGTCTCTGGCGAAGATATTCAAAGGATTCTCGTGGAAGCGGTTTTGTAAAGATATCTGACAGTTGTTCTTTTGTTCCCACATATTCAACTCTGATGTTATTTTCTGCAACCTGTTCCCGTAGAAAGTGATACTTGATTGGAATGTGCTTCGTCTTGGATTGAATCACCGGGTTCTTTGAGATATTGATGGAACTTGTATTATCACAATAGATTGGAATGGGCTCATCATACTCAACCTGTATATCTGTCAGAGTTTGTTTCATCCATAGAACCTGTGTACAATATGTTGTTACTGCAATATAGTTTGCCTCGACCGAAGATAAAGATATTGATGATTGTTCCTTGCTTAGCCATGATACTAAACACTCACCCAAGTAGAACGTTGTTCCACTGGTGCTTTGTCGGTCATCAATGCAACATGCCCAATCTGCAACTATGTAGGCAATGAGTGATAGATCATTTCCTTTTGGATACCATAATCCAAACTCTTTTGTTCCTTTGAGATATCTGAAAATTCTTTTCACTGCTAATACATGTGATTCATTTGTTGCCGCTTGAAATCGTGCCACCTGTCCAACTGTCTGCATTACATTTGGTCTGGATGTTGTCACATATAGTAGGCTACCAATCATTGACATGTATTTCCTTTGATATGTAGACTTTGAATCATCATCTTTGCTCAACTTGCAGCTAGTTTGCATGGGAGTGATAACTGGTTTGCAATTTTTTATTCCGAACCTCTTTAGCATTTCTCTGATATACTTGGTTTGAGAAATAAAAATTCCTTGGTTGTTTTGACGTATCTAAAGAACCTGAAAGGATAGTTCTCCAAGTAATGACATTTCAAATTCATTCTGCATGTCCTTTGCAAATTTCTTGCTTAACCTGTCATCAGTACTTCCAAAAATAATATCATCAACATAAACTTCAATTAATAAAATATTATATTGAGTTACCTTGATGTAGAGGTTGTTGTCTGCACTTCCATTTCTGAACCCTGCCTGATGTAAATATTTATCCAGTCTAGAGTACCATGCTCTAGGAGCCTGTTTTAGACCATACAAGGCCTTCTTTAATTTACACACATAATTTGTATTCTCTAACAATTGAAATCCTTCTGGTTGTTAAATCTAGACTTCTTCTTCAAGTTCCCCATTCAGAAAAGTTGATTTTACGTCAATATGATACACTTTAATATTTTTGGAGCATGCATAAGATAAAAGAAATCAAATTGCTTTCATTCTGACAACTGGGGCAAATGTCTCTTCAAAGTCGATTCTTTCAAATTGTGCATATCCTTTACATACCAATCTAGCTTTGTTCCTTGTAACCTGTCCATCTTCATTCAATTTATTCCTGTATACCCACTTTGTGCCTATCACATTCTTATCCTTTGGTCCTGGAACCAATTCTCAAGTGTCATTTTTCTCTATTTGATCCAATTATTCATCCATGGCCTTATTCCAAAATTCATCCTTGGTGGCCTCTTCAAAACAGGTTGGTTCAATCGTAGATGAGAGTGTTAGGTGTGTTTGTTCTGGTGAACAGATTCTTCTTCTAGTCTCAACTCCTACATCTTTGTTTTCTATAATCCGATCTGAATGATGATTCTTCTATACTCATCTGCTAGGTGTCTTTGGAGGCACTTGTTGAACTTGCTCTTATGCTTCTATCGGATCCTCTTCATCTTCCCCTTCTACTATTCTTTCATCTTATGATTCTTCTTCGTAAAGTTGTTCCATTGATTCATTTTCTTCTTCCTTTAATTCTTAATGAACAAGGAGACATAAGTCAAATTTCATTAAAAATGAGATATTGGTTGAAATTCGACTTATATCTCCTTGTTCAATATCAACAATTGGTATCAGAGCAAGTTTCCTTCATAACAGTTTAACTACTGGAAGGAAAATCTTGAGCAGAGATGGATGACCATGAGCACATTTCAAATGGGATTCAAATATTTGATGGAATAAATTACGCATACTGGAGTGCTAAACCTAACAACTTTGGGAATAGACATTTGATACTCAGTTGTAAATGGCTATGTAATCCCAAATAATGCTCCAACCGATCCAAATGAGAAGAAGCTTATGAGTTGTAATTCAAAAGATGTACATGTTATTCTAGGAGCATTGTCACCAGCCATTGCTAGCAAAGTGATGGGTCGCAACAGTGCTAAAGAGGTATGGGGCAAACTCAAGACTATCTATGAAGGTGATCCAAAAGTTAATTAGGTCAAGCTTCAACGACATAGAGAATAATTTGAAAATTTGAAGATAGATAAAAAGGAAGATATTGCAACCTATTTTCTTAGAGTTGATTAAGTTGTTAATGCTATCAGAGGATTAGGTGAAGAGATTGATGAATCCTTGGTTGTACAAAAAGTGTTGAGATCACTTCTCTTGAAGTATGATTCTAAGGTCTATGCCATTGAAGAAACTAGGGACTTGACCAAAATGACAATGGATAAATTACATGGGTCTCTTATAGAATATGAAATGAGAAAATGTACAAAAAGTGACCAGCCAAACAATGAAGCAACCTTTAAAACCATAAAGAAGACAAAAGACAAGGATAACGACCTTGATGAAGACATAAAAAAATTTGTAAGAAGGTTTTAGAAGGGAAGTGGAAGATACAAAGGTAAGTATCCTCTCAAATGCTTTAACTGTGGTAGAATAGGACATATTGTTGAAAACTGCTACTATAAAAAGAGAAGTCTCAACAATAAAAAAATCTTCTACTCCAAGGATGATGACATCTCCTCAGATGAGAGTGATGAAGAAGATAATGATGGAGGAGAAGTCCTCTTCATAACCCAAGAAACCCAGAATGATGATCACAAGAGTTCTAAAGAAGAAGAAATCATTTATGAAAAAGATTCGGATGAAGAAACCAACCTTGATTCCTTTTGGGGATACAAAGAAAATGCAGAGAGTGAGCAAGAAGATGAGAATCTTGAAAAGTTGAAGCATGTTGCAACTGAAAATAGCAAGCTTAGAAACACAAACATAATACTAAAAGGTGAATTGAGTAGTTGTGAAGAAGAGAATTACAAGCTTGAAAAGACCATTGATAGCTTGAAGGAACAATTAGAATATTATGATAAATTGAAAGCAAAATTGGATCACACAAAAGGCAAGCTACTATTGACAACAAAAAAGTTGAAAAAGTTCGAAAAAAACACTGCAAAAATTAGATGAGATCCTTAACAGTCAAAGATCTCCAAACGGTAAGACAGGACTAGGATACAATGACAGTTTGAAGACAACAACAAGAGAAGATGAAAATGATGAAACCAACACTCCAGAACAAGTTGAACAACAAGATAGAAGACGAGAATTCAGAAGGAATGAGACATCAAGAAGACCCTCTCACATCATGTATGAAAGCAATCATTATGAAGGAAACTACAGAAGAATAGATCATGAACCTAGATGGACCACACCACAAAGAAGATCACTTACCTTCAGGCATCAAAATTTCTTTCTTGGACATTGTTATACTTGTGGAAATTTTGGACACAAGGCAATCAATTGTAGAATAAATGAAAGGAATAACTACGCAAGCTACATGAATGGTGCAAATAGTAGATATGGAAATGTTCGTAGACCTGTTAACAGAAATTATAATCCATTTGACCCATTAATGGATCAAAATATTGTATGTTACAAGTGCAATAATCTTGGTCACAAAGCACGAGATTGCAGAGAGATGAAGGAAGATAATCATATGACAAATGTCCCTATACAAACTACAACATGGAAAAATAAAGAAATTACACACAATGAAAACTGTCGAATAGCATTGGTCACTAAAGAATGCAAAGAAGAAGATGAATGGTTCATAAACAGTGGGTGCTCATCTCATATGACCAAAGATCAAAGCAAATTTGTCAGCTTGAAGAAAAAGGGTGGAAATGTTGCATTTAGGGATGACTCATCTACCAAAATACTTGGAAAAGGAACTGTAAAGCTTGGAAGTGAAAATGTAAAAGCAAAAAAAGTCGTATTGCTTGAAGATATGAAGCATAATATCCTCAGTGTCAACAAAATATGTGATCAAGGATACACTCTTACGATTGACTTCCGAAAATGTAAAATCGGAGAAAATAACTGAAGAAGATTGGTTGCAACTGCAACAAGAAGATCGAACAACATATACATCCTAGACATGAAGAAGAGAGAGAAGACAAAAGCCACACAAAAGGATTCCAAGGAAGAAAAAATCCCAAAGACCAAAAATAAGGANCTACCAAAATACTTGGAAAAGGAACTGTAAAGCTTGGAAGTGAAAATGTAAAAGCAAGAAAAGTCCTATTGGTTGAAGATATGAAGCATAATATCTTCAGTGTTAGCAAAATATGTGATCAAGGATACACTCTTACGTTTGACTTCCGAAAATGTAAAATAGAAGAAAATAACTCAAGAAGATTGGTTGCAACTGCAACAAGAAGACCGAACAACATATACTTCCTAGACATGAAGAAGAGAGAGAAGACAAAAGCCACACAAAAGGATTCCAAAAAAGAAAAAATCCCAAAGACCAAAAATAAGGATGAAGTATTATTGAGTGCCACATGTTCAGGGGGAGTAGCCCCAAAGAAGGTCACCTTATGCCATTGAACTTAGGTGGAGCAACCTCACCCTTTTCCATTGATGTCAAAGGGGGAGAGAAATTGGTATTATGATGGTCGGGGGAGCATGAGTGTTGCCATCAATGACAAAGGGGGAGATTGTTGGAAGATTGGTTGTTGTCATTGATGTCAACCCTAGTCATTGGTTTTGGACCCCAAGATTGATGAATGTATTTGGACATGAAAGACAATGCACATGTAGATGCAAAAATCATGGATGGATAGTATACATCATGTTGTTTCCAGTGGTAGGTGGAACGTCACGTGGATCCTCATGGTTGAGGAGAAATGAATTTTTGAAGATGACAAAGTGAATTGAAGAAGGAAGAACAGGTCGGCCCTGAAGATAATTAAAGAAAAAAGTTACAAAATAAAGAAGTGTTAGATCGACCCTAATGTTAAAAGGAGTGACATAACCCTTGTTCATGGGCTTCAACTTCCAGTTTGCATAATCGTTGTCTCTTAACCAGTTTAGCAGGTTTTATATCTAAATCAAATTCTTGAACTACTGCCATCCAGTTTCCTCTTCTTTCCCCCATCTCATGTTGAGTGAATAGGGATCAGACTGCAGGGTGAGGCACTATGACTTTGGTATGATTCTTTAAGATGTAAGATCTGAAGTGTTTCACTGCCTTGTATACTGCATAATCTTGCTTGTCTATAGCAGGGTAATTTAGTTCAGCCCTTTGGAAATTAGTGCTCATAAATGATATCGAGGCCTCGTTTTTGTTATCATCCTTCTGAGTCAATACTGCAGCTAACGATTGGTCGAAGGAAAAAGTATAGAGGAAGAAGTCTTTGCTAAAATCGGGACTTCACAACACCGAGGCTTGGGATATTGCAATCTTAATATCGTTGAAAACACATTTCCGTTCATCGTCCCACTTAAATTCAGCATCTTTACAAATCATTTTTTGTAAGGGTTTGATCATTTCAGCAAAATCGGGGGTGAATTTCCTCACAAAATTGATTTTCCCAAAGAATAATTGCATAGCTTTTTTGTTGTGGGGTAATGGAAGTTGAGTTATAGCCCTAATCCATTTTGGGTCTATGTGAATGCTTGCTTGAGATATAATGTGGCCTAACTTACCTTCCTCGACACCAAAAATAGTTTTCTTAGGGTTTAAAGATATACTGTATTCCCTACACCTTTCAAAAATCTGGGTTAAATGTTGGATGTGATCTTCTTTGTTCTTTGAATACACAGTGACATCATACAAATAGAATACTACACATTTGTTGATTAGTCCTCGAAACGCTACATACATGGCCCTCTCGAAGGTTTCTCCTGCATTGATTAACCCAAAGGGCATACGTTTATAAGCGAAGGTTCCCCGCTTGGTTCAGAAGGTAGTTTTCAAACGGTCTTCCTCTGAAACTAGAACTTGATTGTAACCTGAAAAACTGTCTAGCGGAGAGAAAATCTCAAAGCCCGACATGGTCTGCAAGAGTTGCTCCATTGGTGGGACTGGGTAGTTGTCCTTTTCTGAAACTCTCTTGAGGTTTCTGAAATCTACGCATAGGCAGATCTCCCCCGACTTTTTCCTCACAAGAACCAAATTTGCTACCCATGCAGAGTGTCTAACCTGGAAGATAATCTTGGCATCTAGTAGTTTCTTTAACTCCTGACACATGAGAGGCTCCAAAGATGGGTGGTATTTATGTATCTTCTGTTGGAAGGGTTTTATGTCATGCTTTAATGGGATAATGTGTTGAATGATACGAGTATCATAAGTTTTCATATCTAGGTAGGACCATGCAAAAACATCTTGATATTGTTTGAAAAGTTTGAGATAGGCATTCATTTCCTCTTTAGATATTGTCTTGTCGAGAATTATATTCTTGGGGTTTTTCGAGGTTCCTAGATTTATAGTTTCGTGCATGGGACAAGAACTCCTCGTCTTTGCATTCTTTGACCCTTTAAATATTTCCCTCAGGTCAAAAAGGTTCTCTAAATTGGCTACTCCCTTCGATATCGTTTGAGACCTTGGTTTATTAGTCAATTGATCTGTATGAGGATCAGTTTCCGCTAATCGCTCCCGGAATACTTCATCGTCAATAGCCAAGTCTTTAAAATTATCCTGATTGGTCAAAAAGTTGATGATCGATCCATCTCCTTCAAAGACCTTCCAATTAGAAATATTGTCGAGCATTGACGGTTTGTAGAGCAGCTCCACAATGAACTGGGAGGCTTCATAGTATTCTAGCGGTGATAGCTTAGAGGCAGCGGTGGTCAGAGAATCAGCAAGAGTGTTCTTTGTTCTGGGGATCATTGTAATGTTGAAGGCTTCAAAATGTTCTATTAGTCTGTGCACTTCCCGTTGGTAATTCCTTAGGTGGGGAGAGTTGCAATGTATAGTTGTTCCTTACCTGTCTAACGATGATTTCCGAATCTCTGAAAACTGTCAATTCTTTAATGTTTAAGTCTATGGATTTATTCATCCCTTATACTAGGGCTTCATACTCGACGATGTTGTTTGTGCATTCAAATTCTAGTCTACATGATAGGAAACTTCGTTTATGCTTTGGATCAATGATGATGCAGCCTGCCCCTGACCCTTCTTGCGATTTAGATCCATCGAAGTATAAAGGATGAAACTTAACAATGGGATAGAGCTCCCATCACAATAAAGGATACAACTATTAGCCATATGATACTAGAAAAGGAAGGAGCTAACCTCATAGCCACTACAGTAATTATTCATCGACTGAACCTAACAACAATCGACAATAACACAAGCTTTTAATATAACACCCTAGGTTCATCTACAACACAGATTCTTACTGCTACTTTAAACAACAAATCTACCCTCAACTAGCTAGACATATAACTACACTATTCACTAGTACAGGAACAACCCCTCATGCATAAGTTAACAACAGTACCTCAAGAAGCTATAACTCACTAAGATATATAACCAATATACTTTTATCTCATTCCTAGCTTATTCCTCGAACTTTAGAAGCAAAGGGAAAGGAATCAATTACTCACTATACACTTGGTTCACAATACTAGACAACAAATCTACTATCCCCGTTACATTCTTAGTTAACTATCAACTATCTCTAGAATATAGAACTATAGGATATATAAAGAATATTAGCTATATAAGAAACAACAGGAAGCAATTACTAACTATATACACTTATCCTTTACATAACGAATCAAGATAGAAGGGGTCAGGATAGAACCTCCCCAATTCACGAACTCAAGGAATGAACCTACACTCTTACCCTAACATAATTTAACAACAACAAAAGCTAGCATATCCACACCTATGCTTTATTTCAACAACCACTTATACTAGGCTTTTAACCAATCAACCTAGCCTTAATTAGACATCAATAGATATACACAAGTATTTATCAGTATTTTGTCAATGAGTGAAAGAGTTTAAAATATGACTTATTAAATAAATTGCTAGACATTTAAATTTGATTGCATGATCAAAATGCTAAAATGCCTTCCAACTATACTTTCTAAGTTCATTCACGATGATACATTACCACTCTCCATTAAGTGACTTGTTTTTAGAGTTACTCAAAGCCCTACTTATTTTAGGTAGCAACCTACTTAATGTTGAGTCGTGAATTATAAGTGGTTGCTCAAAATCATGGTAAAACTTACTTCAATATTTTAACATGTGATTTATTATGAGCATGCTTTTTTCATGTCTTCACATCAACATGATAGATATTTTTACAGGCATAGATTGATAATGGGATACTTAAATGGTTATTGCAAATTTCACAAAATAAACATGGTTACAATGGTGTTAATTATAATATGTTGTGATCATTGTGTTTCATTGTGTATTATCTTTTGTTTGTGTAAAAAACCATTTTTATTTCAATTTCCCACCATTGTGTGCCATGATAAATGTGCACCTAATATGAAATATTAGATTATGTCTACTCCAATTGACAACATAGAAGCAAATGAAAAAAATGTGATTTTGGATTGTTGTCTTACTTTTGTGGGAAAATACATTATGTTAAATATAAATGTGCAACAATATATAAATGGAAATTATATTATTTCGGTCAAATAAGTATAAAAATTATATTAACTTTAAAGGAAATGAACAATAACAATATCATCAATAAATCCCACTAAAAAATCCATTTGTCCAACACTCCAACCATGCATGGATATGTTTCATACACATCCTAAAATCTTCTACAAGTAAAAATAGCAATTATATCAACAAATCCAAAATGTGATATTGATCTAATGTTTATCCACTTGAGCATTGAGAGGGTAGAGACTAAAATACATTAACCCAAAAATCAATGTGATAAGAAACATAACATTCCCGAGTACATTCTCTTCCTAATATGATAGTTATTAAACACAATGTTGGCCATCCATAATCATAGATAAAAGTGATAAAAATGGTTGTCAAGTTGTCAATAATGACAAGACATCAATGGGGTGGAGGTATTCCCCCCAATCTAGTCACCAATTTTATGTTGTTTCTCTCTCGGTCATTGCAAACACCGTTTGTTTTCGTGAGAGGACAAAATATGGTTAAATTCCCAAATCTTACATTCAAAGGTTTGCATTCATTGGTTGAGATCTTTGATCTACTAGGAAAGAGATAGCTCATTTTGCAATATAACATTGAGCTTGTTATCTCAAGATATATTAAGCATTGATTGGGACTAATTTCTAAATTAGGGCCTATGGATTAATATATTTGGAGTAGGATAAAAAACCATTAACAAGTATGTAAGAAATGTAACAACAAATCTTGTGGAGGCTCTCAAGGCTTATGTTTTGGAACTCCATAAGGAAAAAGTCAAATTGCATTTAACTTGGTTGGTTAGACATAGAGAACAAGGTGATTTACAAATGTTCAAACCATTAGGGTCATGGCTAATTTCATCCATGATGTATTGCATTTGCTCAATAAAGAAAATTTGTTGAAGTTACATAGGTGAAGCAACCATTTGAAATAGATTTACATTAGAATCAATTGAGAAAAAGACCACAAGGAATCATCATTAGTTAACTTGTCGTGTAGAAGAATTGATATATTAAAATTAGAATATTACATTGTGGTTTGATAGAGATAGGGTGAATTGTAAATGGGGTGAACATAAATTGATATTATTATAACACCTAAAAAAAAATTAAAGATCTAAGCCTACAACTCAAAATATATGCTTATGCCCTTTCCATTGTGGCTTTTGACATACATATACAATGATAATAAAACCTATTCAAACCCAGTCTTTTAAATTGACCAACTTCAAGTCAAAATTAAGCATGCTTCAAACAACACACTTTTCATCTTAGCTTTCAACACATGCAATGATAAAAAGACAAAAGTTAATTCAAACTGCTTTTTGAAATTGACCAATTTCAAATTAAAAAAAAAAAAAAAACATGCCTCAAGCAACAATCAATGTTTATTACAAGTATTTAAAATAGAAGGCCACTTCAATCCTCTACTTACTTTTGTGTTAAAGAGTTACATAATGTTTAAAATATATACGTAATTTACATGCTTATGCAATGCCCATGCATGGCCTACTCATAAAAAACAATGGAAGGTCTAAGCCTACAGCTCAAAATATGTGTATGCCCTTTTTATTGTGGCTATTGACACACATATACAATGATAATAAAATCTAATTCAAAACTAGTCTTTTAAATTAACCAGCTTTAAGTCAAAATCAAACATGCCTCAAACAACACACACCCTTTCGTCTTATCTTTCAACACATACAATGATAAAAAAATAAAAAAATAAATAGTTAATTCAAACAATTTTTTGAAATTGACCAGTTTCAAGTAAAAAACAAAGACATTCCTCAAACAACATACATTGTTTATTTAAAAGTATTTACAATAGAAGGCATCTTCAATTCTCTACTTATTTGTGTGTTAAAGAGTTATATAGTGTTTAAAATATATACTTAATTTACATGCTTATGCAATGCCCATGCCTGACCTACTCATGCATGTGTTTGACTTCAAACTGCTGAATTATGATTCTATGAACCAAATTCCAAAACATTCTACCAATACTTTCTAAGTGGTTGCCCCTAATGTGGTTGAAAATTTTGTTTGAGCAATTAAGCACATAATGTGTTTTAAAATATTTTTTGGCAATTGAACAAGTGATATGGTGATACACATACATGTCATCATGCTTAATATTTTCAAAAGCTTAGAATGGTGATGGAATTAGTAAATTGTAATAGCAAATTTCACAAAATATGCAGTCACAATGACTCCAAATATTATCTATTTTGATCACCACTTCCTTCAATGATTTCCTTAACCTTTTATTTTCATGTAAAGCACATTTTTTTCAAATTTTCCATGGTGTGTCAGGATAAAGTTGTAAACTCCTCGTGCAAAGTCAGATTATGTTCTCCAAATAACAACATAAAAAAATGCTGAAAATGTCATTATGATTTGTTATCCGTGTCTATGACTTTTGTGAATAATATTTTATATTCAATATATAATGTGAAACAATACATAAATGGGCATTATATATTTGTTGGTAAATAAACACAAATTATATTTTCCATGGTGTGCCACGATAAAGTTATAAACAACTCATGCAAAATCAGATTATGTTCTCCAAATAACAACATAGCAAAAAATATGAAAATGTCAATATGGTTATGGTTTGTTATCCATGGCTATGACTTATGTGAATAATATTTTATATTCAATATATAATGTGCAACAATACATAAATGGCCATTATATATTTGTTGGTAAATAAACACAAATTATGTCGCCCTTAAAAGAACAATATAAAGAATTGTTAGAACAAGATTTCCATCTTGCTCAAAGATCCCAAAAAATATATATCCATCATGGATTTCAAAGATTCCAACTATGCATGGATATGCATCATATATAACTGAAAGTTTCTAAAATAATGATAACAAAATTATATCAACCACCAAAAATATGATTCGATTGGTGCTGATCCAATTAAGCATTGAGTGGCCTGAGAAACTGGCAAAATAGAGACTAGAATATTCTTGAGTAGCTTATCTTCATATGGTTCTTGTAAAACACAATGCCGGATCTTCATAATCATAAATGAGTATAAAGTGATAAAATGGCTGCCAAGCTGCTGACAATGAGCAGATATCAACACATAAAGGTGTTTCCCCCGTCTTATCATCTATTTCACCAACACTTTTCCTTTGCTTGCCACTCTAAATTAGTACAAACACTTTTTATCTTGGTAAGAGTGCAGAATAAGATAAAGCTCCTGGGGATTATAGTTAGGGGTTTGCATCAAGTGTTCAAGATCTTTGATCTACTGGACTTTTCATCGTGGGCTTTGACACATGCATGCTGTTATTAAAAATATAATTTAAAACTAATTTTGGAAATTGACAAGCTTGGGACCAAAAAATATATTTTGAAAATAAAATGTGTCACATTTCAAAAACAGTATCCAATGGATATCTGTAATGATTGTGTTGTAAAATAAAAATGGCCATTGTAAATAAAAGCCTATCAAATTCAACAGCAAAAACAAATGCTATCAAATTCATAATCAATAGACATGATATAAACCATAGAAAGAGCTATCATAATAACTCAATACGAAACCTTAATCCCTACCATCCTTTTAAAATAATGAAATATACAGGAGAAATCTTTGAAAACAGAACAGAGTTGAATAAAAAATGTTACTAAATACAAATATGAGCTCATGATCTAACAACAAAGTGGTCAAATTGCTGGGTAGACAAGGCACCTTGTGAACTTTATCTTCACAGTCAGGCTTTGTTAGCTATTGTTTGAATTTCATACTTGGGGTCTATACTGTCTGTATCCTTAGCAATGTCTTTGACCTAGCGGGGATTCTATTTGCATTCTATGGAAAGAACAGTTGTCCAGAAGAAAAGACAGTCAAAGAAATTTGGAGACGAGAATTATGAAAAGATCCCAAACATTAATAGAGATGGGAAATCTCTATAAAACTAGAAAAGAAAAGAGTACTGCAAAAATACATTATATTGAAACTACTTTTCCATAGGCAGCTATGTTGAATGAATTTATTACTTCTTGGCAACTTACTACTTCGATGAAAAAGTGCCGTCCATCTCGAGCTATGAGAACTAAAAGCTTCCAACATCTACACTGGTATTGAGTATTGAACTCAGAAAATGATCCCCTTGAAATCAGAAAAATATTGAAACTTCATCTCATATGGATGGTAGGGGTTATCAACATCAAAAGATTGAAATAGCATTGAATGAATTAACTAGAATTGATTGATCCAACTATACAAGGTTGTGCCTTTTTTACATATCAGCTTCTTCTATAGATGTTCAAAACTCTCCATGCAATAGAAAATAGATTTCCATCTGCACATTATGCTCTATACTAGACATTACAATGTCTATACCATAAGCATAACTGAGAATCTGCGGTACAATAACGTGACAACCATACCACCCTCGTGATCCTCACTTCCACTTCAGTTTTCTTTTAATCAACATATTATATGTGATTAAACTTTATAACGAAATTAAGAATTTAACTTCCATCCTGCCTACAGAAGACAGCATCATAATTCTCACATTTTAAGATTGTCACTATACAGCACCTCTTTTATTTTATATTCCTTCACACCTTTGTGAAGAAAATAAAGATGCCTTTCACATTCTTTGAATATTGAGAGTGGCAAGAAGGCCAATATCTTTCGGGTCTAACTGCTAGGGCAAAAGAAAAGGGGAAAAAACAACTTTGAATGCACCTTGAGACCTCCAATACATATACATATAAAACACATGAACAAAATTCATGAAAATAATAGTGGATAGTTACAAGTATGTTGTAAGATGAAGGTAAAAAAAATTATCCACACCCTTGGTATAGCAAGTTTTCAAAACACCTGAAACCACAAAAGAAAATTATTAGGCAATAATATATGTTTCATAATTTACAACGATACATACCAATAAATGATGCAATGAGAAAACATTGAAAAAGTAAAGGATAACTAATAAAACATTTCAAGCTTGTAAATGAGAAAAAAGCACTATTGAAGTTCAACAGCTCAAAGTATGCCTGTTTAGATAATTTTATAAAGAACTGCATACTAGTATAAATATGAAATCTGGTACAGGATTGAAATCCTAGTCGAGGATACAGCTAGAAGCATTCCTTCACAGAAGTCAACCTCCATGGCAACTGTAACCAATGTATTATGTTGAACTTGACAATTCAACCTAGATCACACTACTTAAACTGAGCAACCATATTTAAGATACTTCAAATAGATAACAAATTGACAAATGCAGGATACATCCCTTCCTGAATGAAGATTGTTTGAAGTTGAGAAAACATAATGAAAATATAAACATGGATAAAAAATGGATGTCGTAACCATTGGAATTAATCCCATGACTAGTTAGTTGATTAGCTGTCTTCATTCCTTTACACATGTGATGAGTCTTATCATCGTTCATAATCCCTAATAACCCATTCCATCGTGTGTGCTAAAGTTCATGTTAAGCTTTTTATGAGATGCATTAATAAATGGTGTGGTGCACATGACTATGAAGATGTCAAAATGAAATTGTTTGTTTTATCCTTAGAAGATGATGCTTCCGATTGGTATGAAGATTGCCCAGATGACAAGTTCGAAACCTTGAAAGATCTTCTAGATGCCTTCATCGAGAGATGGGGGGACAAAAGAGATCGTCGCCACTTGTTAGTTTCCCTCAATACTATTAAGAAGAATGAAAATGAAACAATGGAAGAGTTTAATAAGAAGTTCAATGAATTGGTGTCAAGCTTGCATACAGATATCAAACCTCTTGATAATGCTATCTTGATTTATTACATTGAGGCATTTGGTGGTGAAATGAGATATCAGCTAAGAGATAAGGAACCCACCAACCTCAAAAGCACTCAGGAGATAGCCATAAAAATGATAACAATATGCAAGCCTCAGGAAAATCAAATCTTCCAGGGTTTACAAGGGGTGGTTCTTCTAGGCAGTCAAAGTCCAAAGAAAAAGCAGTAGCTCATGATAATAAGGATCCTTCTTATGACCCTTTAAAGGTTATAACAGAAATGGTAAAAAGAATGGAGACCAACCATGCAACTCAACTTAGTGCCTTGCAAAATAGGTTGATAGCTATGGAGAGGTCCCAAAATAACAGATTCCAACCTAGGCCTAACAATGAAAAGTGGAAAAAGAAAGGTCCCCCTCAAGACCAAAGGCCACCTAATCAGTTGGAATCAAATAACGTGGTAAATGAAGAAATACCACCTTTCTACAGAGCATGTGAATACTTTCATGAAGAGTCTACTTGTCCAGTCTTTTGCCAAATAAATGAACAAGGCTTGTTAGAAACAAGTAATTTGTGGGATACTCAAGAAACTCTGATCATATAAACAATCTGGGCAAACCTCACACCTTATCAATGGATCATTGGATCCAAATGAAATAAAGAAGTGAGGAAGCCAAGGATGTAATTGAAGAATATGATAATGTTACAAAGCTTTATGGAAAGAAGCCCACAAGTGAGCAGATTTTAGAAATCGCCAGGCATAAAGGAATAGTTTA
>SNQJ01S0045497.1:7977-19686 GCA_010110895.2 Picea sitchensis
TATAAATTTTCTTCTTGAGCCGACAAGGCTTCTAGGGTTATTAGCCAACTCATTAGGGTTTCTCTTGCTTTCCGGAGTCTTCTATTCTCGTCAGGTTCACACATGGGGGTAAATACCTCCCGCAGCTACCATAATATTAACACGAACAACACGCTAGTTGGATCGCTGCTTAGAAAGACCTGACGTCGTGTGAATTTATTGTTTTGGGCATCAGTAGAAGAAGGGTCACCCAACGTAAAGGATATTCGTCGTTGTGAAGAAAGGAGTCGAGGTTACATCGGCTAGAAGAGCTTATCCGCTGTGTGATAAAGCTTTGGTGAAGATCACACCTGTGCGCTGAGGAGAGAGTCGATCACTTGTGCGCTGAGGATAGAACCAATCGTTGTTGTTGTTGAGCCATTTTGTGCAGAGAATCAGTGTGAAGAAGTTGTCAGCATCATTCCTTCACTGAGGGTGTGCTCTTGCTATGTGCATGTGAGCTGTACGTTAATTGCAAGTTGCAGGATTCACTGTCCCTCAGATTGTATCCGAGTGTTGCACGCGATCTGAGTGTATCCGTGATGTGAGTATGGAGTGTTGTTTGTGCGGAAAGAAATCCCGTGTGGAGGAGCCTGCGTGAAGGATCCCACGAACCTTTGTGTGGAGGACACTGTGTGAACTAGCTGTTGCATACATTTTTTTTTGAGTGCCTATGTTGTTTGACGGGTAAGAGGTGCGCCCAAATCGTTGCATTGGTGAGGTCGTTGCCAAATTGATGCATGGAGGAGTCAACATCATGTGGAGGGATATTCCTACCTGGTGTTAGGAACGCACAATGAGTGTGAGAAGCTGTCGTTGATTGATTGGAACGCTGCTAAGTGATAGAAGTTGCTGCTATTTAATCGAGTCTTCCACCTGTTGTTTAAAAAAGCCGATTTGATTGCCATTGTTATGATCACCACCATTCTTGATTGTTGCCATCCGCCTTAGGAGGAGCGATGTGTTGTTGAGCATTGACTATTGAAGTGTTTATCGCTGCATGGCTACTGAGGTTTAATTGACTGCTAGTTGCGTGGAGATGTCCCTTGGTATTTGCATGATGATCCAGCGTGGGCGTGTTGTCCAATTGAGTGTTTGATAGTGTATTTGGAAAAAGGCGTGGAGCGCTGCGAATAGGAGTTGAGTTTAGCATTGGATTCTACCTATTGAAAGAAACTATCGTCCAAGAGAGGAACACTGCCATTTGCCTACACAATCAGTTGATCTATGATTTGCACATGTGCTTTCATGCTTTCTGGGAAAGTAGATCTGTGTGGTGTTTGATTGAGATCTAATTAAATTCAAGATCTGTTGTATTCTCCTCTCCACGACTGTGGTCATGTGGTGTAGTCAACGATCGTTGCTTCCTATGGACAGTTATGAAGAGTGCATTCCAATTAAATCCTGGAAGTTTCAGCTGTGTTTGGTCAATCCACCCAAATCCCATAAATATTGATTTCCCAATATATATCCGATAGTTGTTGTTGCTGGTATCACATATGATCCGATAGCTGTTGTTATTGCCATTCTTGGTATCTTATCGCTGCTTCCATTGTGCCCAGTTTGTTGCTGAGGGAAATTCGGATTTGTTCACCACGATTTGAGGAAAGTTTGTAATCTCGCTTCAGATCTGCACCATCACATCGCCTTTGAGGCTAGTATGAAGGTACTTATATCTATTACATAATATTTTTTTTACTTGTTAGAAATTGTGGGTGAGATGAGAAGAGAGTGAAGTTGCTTGCTACTCTCACGGGTAAGCAAAGGAGAATTAAACAGCTCCGGAGAGAGCTAAAACACATGTGGAGGAAGAATCAGAATGAAGAGTTATTATATTCTGAAGATCAGTATGATGTGTTTCAAGAACCTGTGTTTGACGAGCAGAATATTGAGCTATATATGAATGAAGAATTCGATGAATTATATGAAATAGTGATGCCAAATCTGCCATTCTTCTCAGGTATAGATTATGAACCTTGGGCAACTGAAATAAAAAAAATTCTATGGTTAGTAGATTTACTGCATTATGATCAGGAAGATAGTGTCAATTTCTATGATAAGAGAAAAGGTGAAATAACATTACAACTTATTATATCAACAGTGGATGAAAACATATTGTCTAGTATTTTGCTTGAATTTGGTGAAGTAAGTAGCCCAAAAATATTTTGGGATATTCTTGAAATGAAGAAGTGGAGCGAGGATGTTGAAGTTCATGAAGATATTGATGTTGAAAATGATGATTGTGTTGAAAACTTTGTAGCTGAAATAGAGACTGAAAATGATAGCATTGAAATTGCACTGATTGATGAGAAAGTGTGTTTGTAGCTGATAAAGACAAGTGTAAAACAACCCATGAGAATGAAAGTCTTATGGAAGAAAGTCTCTTTGAAGCAAAGACATATGAAGTCAAATTTGATGAAAACTATTCATCTCTTGAAGAGTGGTCAAATATATTGCATGAGAAACATCTTATTAATTAGCTATTGTTTGGTGAGAAGAGAAGTTCATTTGCATACACAAACCAAGTGAAAGACAACCTGCTTGTAGTGATAGAGCATGGTAAAGAGGTTGAATACATGAAATAACCAGTTGTGACAACAATTGAAGCTGAAAATAAAGATTATTATGCAACATCAGAGGCAAGGAAGAAAGACGAAAAAATGAAAGCTCTCTTAGAGGATCAAAATGAAAAGAACCAGTACGGTTCTTCCTATGATTTTTCATATGATTGTAACAATGTTTTTGAGTGTGCAGGTCTACAAGACAACAATTCATTTTCAGTAGTGACTGATTATGAAGAAAACATGAAAGAAAATGAAGAAATTGACGAAGAAAATATTGAGTCAATTTATGATGAAAACTCGATGAATATTGGAGAAGAAGATGCTGAAATTGAAGAAATTTTTATGAAGTGGAGCCTTGAAGAAATCAAATTCTATTATGAACTCATGTTGCAACAAATTGATGATCAAAAGATCAATGGTAAAGAGAAAACAACAGAGAATGATATGTGGCAGCAATTCACATACAAACAATTTTTCGAAGAAAAAGTTGAAGAGGACAAGCATGGACAATCTGAAATAATTTTCAGATTGATGACAAACTCCAACAAGAAGATTAAGCATAAGAAGATGAAACATGGAATTTTCAGCAAAAGACGTAGACCTAAATTGAAAATGCATAGAGGCCTCAGAAACTGGAAAAGGAGGAAGATAAAAACTCACTCATACATGGAATTGAAACGAATTTTAAGATTTTGTTTGAATTGTCCTTTGTAATGTTTGTAAGCCTAGCTGAGACTAAGACCAACATGCATGTTATGCATTTTTATCATATTAAATCCATTTCTTCATTAAGGGGGAGTGTTAGATAATAATGGCGAAATGTCATAGTTAGCAAATGGTTAAAACTGTACGTAAGATTTGTGTTGAAGTGGTTTTCAGATCCATTAATTTAGGAGGTTTTTAGGGGCTATCCTAGCCTATATAATTGTAAGCAATTTATCAAATTGATATAATAGATTGTGTGAGCGTAGACTCACTTGTGATGTGCCCTTGTGGCCTCACTGCTATTGAGATTAATCTTTCTCAGTTTTTAATTATGGGATTGGAAGAAGAAGAGCAAGAAACTAGAGGAGTTAAATTTAAAAACTGAGACAGTAGCAATTTCTACACCTCCTCATTTGATTCAATTACCAGATAATTAATTTGTTGTCATATTAATTTTTCACCCTGTAGGTTGAAGCTATCAAGAACGTATCAGAATATGTGTCTCAATTGAGAAGAATAGGCAAAAGGAAGAGTGTATGGCATTTTTATCAGATGCTCCTGAATGGAGGTGATGTGGTTGTTGTTCCTGGTGCAGGAACTCTTGCTACTTGAGTTGTTTGAAGATTAATAATCTAAAATTATGGATGTAGAAACAACCATATTGATCACAAGAGAAAAAGGTGGATCTGAGAAGTATTTGAAGAATTTTTTTGTTAGTAAGAGTGGGACAGCCAGACAAATTGAAGTTGAGGCTTCTAAAACAACCTTTCATTAATCCTATTTTAGAAAACAGTTCCATAATTCAAGGAGGAAATATTGAGCGTTTCAGGAGAAATAAAGGTATCAAGCTAATCTTCAGGGATATTATTGGGAATCAATTCCAGATTTCGAGGCAATGGTTGAGAAAACAATTCCATATTGGAAGGCATCAAGTCCGGATCTGAAGACTATATAGGCAGCAGCTAAAGACATTTAGGTTGACTCTAGAGGGGGTTAGCAATCTAGAGGCGATTAGCAACCTGAGGTTTTTTTTTTTTATTTGGAATGTAATAGGAGTCTTTTCAATAAATAAATAAAATTATTGAGAAGATTCTGAGATTTCATTTTGCTAAATTATGTCTTTTTTTGTAATCTGTTTTTGATGTTTCCATTGATATTTCTACTTCTCATGGACTCATTTGAGTTGTGATTGTTGCAATTTAATACCACCCCTACTGCAACTAACTTTAGAGCATATATTTGAAAACAATATTTCTTTTGTTTTGCTGTGAGCAAAACAAGACCAATGTTTGAATATTGTATTCTTGTTTTTTGGAAATTAAAACAGAATCTAAGTGAATCCCATGTCATTCTTCTATTGAAGAGGAAGGTCAGACTTAGATTTATCATTATTGGATACCTAGCTTATCTATTCAATTTTGTTTCTCCTAGATCTACCATCCATTCACTAAGTTTTTTAAAGGATTTAGTAGATGAGGTCATGCCATCTTAATTCTTACTATTAGATATTGAAAGGCTCATTGAAACCCTGATAAAAAGTCCTTATAAATCAAATCATTTATCATTATTTGGTTGAAAATGTGCTAGGCATTTTTCTCTTTTGTATCCCAAAGAAATCTTAAGTAACAACATTTTTTGGCGTCATTGTCGGGGACGGAGATACAAAGCTATTTTTCCCTGGGTGTACGACAAAGTTCAAATCTATTTCTTTATGGTGAATAAGAAATAGATATCAAACATTGGCTTCATATATTTCACCTAGTGACTCCATGGTTTGAAGAATTTACTAGCGACTCCTTGGCTCGAAGAATCCATATGATTCATTGGAAACTTCACCGGATCTAGAAAGTCACATTCAATTGCTGCAAAGGTAGCTCGTAGGTTTTTTCCTTTGGATTTTTCAAAGGTTTTTGGTTTTCCTAATGCTATACCTATTGTGAATGAGTGGGGAGATAGTATTCCCAAGTTTAAAGAAGGTAAAAATGACAACCCTGCAAAACATCTGCTTCAATTTCATGAGCTTCTGGATCAGTTGGATATACATCATGAGGATGTATTGATGAAAATGTTCATGTTCTCTCTAGGAGGAGATGCTCGTGAATGGTGTTGGACTCTACCTCCTTATAGCATATCCTCTTTGAAAGAATTTCATTTAGTATTTCACAATCATTGTAAGATATATTTTCCTAAAGAGATGCTTTTTGAAAACTGTTGTGAGGAATTTGAATATTATATTCAACATTCAAGAGTTTTTTCTTCTGGTAGTGAGGAATCTGATCATGATAACAATTTTGATGAAACACAAGAAGATGTAGATCAAGAAAATTTATATGAAGAAGAAAGCATTGCAGACCCAAAAAACCGACAAGCAGATCAAGGGAAGATTTGTTGTAGCAGTGAAGATGAGGAAGATCTGTTGGTCTATAAAGAAAAATCGTTGGTCAATTCTAATATAAATTCCCATGAAGTATTTCAAGAAGGTATAATTCTTCTTCATTCTGTAAAAGAACAAAGTCAGGTCTCTTTTGAACATACTATTAGTTTTTCTCTTGATGCTAATTATAATATTCAAGCATCTGCAAAAGATTCTAGAAATCAACAAGGTGAATAACAAATTTTCCAAGAATTATCAATAGATATTTGCAACAATATACCAACTTATGAAAAGTATGACAATTATGAAAGAGAATTCAAGAAAGAATTTTCATAAATTTTCAGCAATAAAGTCAAACTCCCTATGTGTGATGTCAATGAAGGCATTGAAGAAGCTTTTAAGGAGAAAATTCAAAGTGAAGTTTCCAAATGTATTAAAGTTACCTCATTGTTTTCTTCTTTTCTTGCATCAAAATTACAATCCGAAGCGCTAGGTCCCATTAAGAAGTCATAAATTATACAAAGACAACTTTGTCAAGCAAAAAAAATTAAGTTTTCTTGCATCAAAATTACAATTTGAAGAGCTAGGTCCCATTAAGAAGTCATAAATTATATAAAGACAACTTTGTCAAGCAAAAGAAATTGAGTTGTTTGTTAATTTCCAAAGCCCAATAGGATGGATGTCATAGGCATCAACATATCATCAATTTGTCCTCTTTATGACAAAATTGATCTCAAAAGTTCATATTATCATCAATTTTGAGATATCAAATTTCATATTATTTTTCCTCTTTATCATACAGTTGGAAGCTAAAAGTTCATTCTCTTATACAATTGCTAGTTTGGTTTCACTGGAAGTATGCATATACATGACCAATGACAATGAAACAAATAGAGAAGGAATCAATATAAATAGATAAGATTTCAATTCAACAGTTTGATTTTCATTATGTAGTTCAATTTGCACTTAATATGCAAATGAATCATGACTCCATAGCCCAATGGAGGCAATGGTACAAAGTGGTTGTCAGTTTGCAGTACGTACATTTATTTTCAGTGTGTAAAAGGTCTTTTTAGTTGCAGAGAATAAGAAGGGTTTTGGCTCAGAGCACAGAGATGGTTTCAGAGCATATACAGGTACAGTAACAGGCTTTAGAGGATGATTGAGACAAGTTTCATTTTCAGATTCCAGAGAAGAAAGGATAAAGGCAAGTGGTCTACAGTTCTTGGTGCTTTACAAGAAAGCACCATCCCCATATGGAGCCAAAAGTTGTCGCAAAAATTGACTATGCCAAAAAAATTGTGAAAATTGAATTTTTTTGCTAAAATACCTACCAATTTCCTCTATTTTTAAAATCTTAATTCTTGCATTAAAATTTATAAGAATCTCCCAATTTGATTTTGTCTACAATTCCTTGGTTTCTTCAATTATATCCGAAAATGCCAAGTTCTCTTTGCTACCTTAAAATCAAGTCAAATATAAAAAATATAAAACCTACCAATTTCCTCTATTTTTAAAATCTTAATTCTTGCATCAAAATTTATAAGAATCTCCCAATTTAATTTTGTCTACAATTCCTTGGTTTCTTCAATTATATCTGAAAATGCCAAGTTCTCTCAGCTACCCTAAAGTCAAGTCAAATATAAAAAATATAATAACAAAAATCAAATCAAATATAAAAAATATAATAACAAAAATCAAGTCAAATATAATAAAAAAAATGAAGAATCAATGTAAAATTATATTATTTAAAAACTAATTAATATGGTTTTAAAATAATATTTTATATTTATTTTTGTTAAAAAAGTGCTTGTCTCCAAGTCTAAAGCTCTTAATCGAATATCCAAGTCATGATTCTATGTTTATTTTAAAACTAATTAATATGGTTTTAAAATAATATTTTATATTTATTTTTGTTAAAAAAAAGTGCTTGTCTCCAAGTCTAAAGCTCTTAATCGAATATCCAAGTCATGATTCTATGTCCCTTTTGCTGCTCATTTATTAAAATATTTGTTGATTACTCATATACCAGCCATATACCATCTGTCAAGCTATTCCAAATCACGGCCCAAGCCGTACCCATCGTGCACTACGCGTCAATGAGAAGAAGGAATGCTTTCCTTTGTTAAGCGTAACGGTTATATTAACATTATGTGCATGCAGGATTTATCACTGTAGGAAAAAAGATTTGGGAATAATCGAGTAAGTGTAAGTTGTAAGCGCTAGTTACAAAAGTTATTAGCGAAGTTGAATTCTATTTTAAGCAAAGAGATTCTAGTTATTTGTGGTTTGCATGTCATTGACTAAGTAGGTTAGTTTCTTATATAAGAATGTAATTAGTCTTCATTAATCAATAGAAAAGTGAGCGTAGCACTGTGTGTTTGTTTCACATATTTCTAAGTTGGTATCAAAACCATGAGGAAAGGTGCGTAAATTCGTCCGCAGGTTCCTCCTCTTGAAGGGTGCGGTGGCATACTACTGAAAATTTGCACGCATTTGAAAACCTCAAATTTCCACAGTCCAACTGAAATTACAGTGCAAATGGTTTTACAAATTTCCGCACCCAAGTAACATGTGAGGTGAAGATTCCACGCACTCAAGTAACTCGTGAGGTGCGGAAACGTTTGTTGTTGCACAGGCTGGATAAGAATCACTTGGGTTCTTTTAAAACGAATCCCCCATCTGTGGCAGAGAAAGGATTTGCATGAGTAGATTGAGGTAATGCGTGAGATTGGTGGACCTCCTCCATTAGTGATTTGTAAGTTTGATAAATTTTGAAGGTTATAACTACATGCGTGGAAAACACGAGTTTTTTCTTGGTGAAGCGTAAGTTATTTTTTTTACATGCGAGTGGATATTTTTTTTAAAGGGTGGATTTATAAATTTTTTATTAAAGTGGAGAGGTATAAACTTGTATGGCACTTATGAAAGGTGGATATAAGTGTAGTCATGTAGATATTTAAAAGTGAATTTTTATTCAAAGTGGGTTTTATTTTGAAGTTTATTAAAAGTGAATTTTGATTCAAAGTGGATATTTTTGAAGTATAAAATTAAAAAGTGGATATTAAAGTATATTCAAGAGAATATTATTTATGAGATTTTGTGTGAACATTTGTTTTATGGAAACAAAAGTTTGGTGATTTGAGCATTGAGAAATCTAGCACATGAACCCAAAGAGGAAGGGTGTGCTGAGGTTATTTGCATACTTTTTTTAAAAGAAAGCTGAGAGCCGAGATTGAGACGGATCTGCGGTATTCGAAGGAAGAGCAACAAAAAGTTGCATATCCTTGGTGATTCACTTGCAGAGACTATCTTGCAGAGATGACAAACCCTATGGTGGAGACCTGTCTCAACGAAGCCAACAAGTTAGATGACTCGAATTTCATTAAATGGAAATTCAAGATACAGACGCTCATGGAAGGCTATGGTGTCTGGAACATTGCGAAGGGAACTGAAGTGAAACCTGATGCGGCTGCAGGTGCGACAACAACATAGATCCAAGATTGGGAGAAGCGTGAAAACAAGGCAAAGGTATTGTTGCGCATGTCAGTTAAAGATAACATAATTCCACATATTAGAGACGCTAATACTTCTGCTGAAACGTAGACAACACATAAAGATTTATATGAAACTAGCAACACAAATCGCATTTTGCTCCTGAAAACTAAATTGCTAGGCATTAAGATGGATGGAAATGAATCTGTTAGTTCATTTTTGGGTCGTATTAAAGAGGTGAAAAACAATTTAGTAAATATAGGGGAAACTATTTCCAACACTGATCTGATCACTATTACCTTAAATGGTATGCTAGAAGATTATCATATGTTCATAACAAGTCTCGCAGCAAGGGAGAAACCTCCTACGATTGAAGAACTGACAGGTATTTTGTTGCAAGAGGAAGAGAGGCGCGGGAATCTGAAGCCTCAGAATAAAGATTTGGCACTGTGGTCAAATAAGAGATATGCGAGAGGGAGATCAGGAGAAAGAGGCAGAGGAGGTAGTTCATGGCAGAGAGATGGTTCATGGCAGAGAGACAGTTCATTGCAGAGAAGACAATCTCCAAATCAAAGTATGCAATCTGACATGAATGAGTCAAAGAGTTGTTTTTATTGTGATCGACCTGGACATATTGTTAAACACTGTCATAAGAAGAAAAGTGATGAGGCTAGGAATAAACCTAGAACACATTCAGGTCATTATGCAAAAAAAATCTTCAAATCAAGATCTCAGATTATTTATTGCTAGTGATGATATTGATGAACCCCTGAATTTTGACTCACGGGATCTTAGGCTGTTTGTGTCTAATGTTGTTTTATCTGCTGAAACAGATGATTCTGATGCCTGGTTTGTGGATTCTGGAGCATCAGTACATATGACTTGTAATAAAAATTGGTATGTTAATTTTAAAGAAACACATAATGGTGCCAGCATATATCTTGGAGATGACCGCGCTCATCATATCAAGGGATATGGAGACATTCATTTGACATTGACGAATGGTGTTGTTCGTCACATTCGTAATGTGGTGTATGTGCTAGGAATACAGAAAAATTTGATCTCTTTGTCCACCATTACAGATCAGAACTTGAAGGTTGAATTCTTCAAGAATTATTGCATAGTAAAGGATCTGATGGACCACTTCCAAACTGTTGCAACGAGAGTCAGAGCAGGAGCCCTATACAAACTTGATGTTACCAGCAAAACACATTACGTACTGACTTCTGCAACTATTCCAACAGAGATTCTTTGGCATCAAAGGTATGACCACATCAATCATCCCGATTTATTGTTATTACAGAAAAAAAAATATATGGTTGAAGGACTTCCCATGTTAAAGAATGAGAAAGTTGGTTGTGATGGATGTGCATTAGGAAAGATGCAAATAGATGAATTCCCCTCTAATCCTAATAGGAAAAAGAGAGATGTGTTAGATCTTGTGCATACTGATGTTTGTGGGCCTATGCAGACTAGATCTTTAGGAGGTGCATTTTACTTTCTGTTATTTATTGATGATTTCACGAGATACACATGGGTTTACTTCTTTAGAAGAAAAAGTGATGTTTTCGAGTATTTTAAGGAATTCAGAACCATGGTGGAAAAGCAGACAGGAAAATCCATCAAAATCTTCCATTCAGATCAAGGGGGAGAGTATAAATCAGGGGAATTCAACAAATATTGCAAATATCATGGAATAGTACAACAGTTTACAGTACCTCACAGTCCACAGCAGAACGGATTCATTGAAAGGAAAAACAAAACTCTGGTAGAGTGTGCACGCAGTATGATGAAAGGTAAGAATCTCTCAAATGCATTTTGGGTTGAAGCCATAAATACTGCAGTTTATTTAAAGAATAGAAGTCCAACAAGGTGCCTTGATAATGTTACTCCTTTCAAAGCCTTGTACGGTTCCAAACCTCCAGTTCACAATTTGAAAGTATTTGGGTGTAAGGATTTTGCTCATATTCCAAAGGAGAATATGAGTAAATTGGATACTAAATCCATTAAATGTATTTTCATTAGGTACTGTTCTGAATTTAAAGCATACAAACTGTTTGATCCATCTACTCACAAAGTATTTGCAAGTAGAGATGTACTTTTCCATGAGCAGGAAGTAGGAAATCATGACGACAACAGTAATGAGGAATGTCATAGACTTCTTGATGAAGGAGTTAAAGAAGAGCAACAACAACAACCACCACAACAGCAACCCCAACCGCAACGACAACAGCAGCAACAAGAAGGACTCAGTGATATGGACAATTCAAGCAGTCACAGTTCACCTAGAGGTGAAGACAGATCTTCACAAAGTGGGGAGGAAGATAATCAGTTGAGAAAATCTTCACGACATGTTCGACACCCTGAGAGGTATAAATACTATACCCTAATGTAATGTTCCTGACTTGGATAGTCTAGGAAACGCTGCTAATGTGTGTGTAGGATCAAAGGTTTACAACATATAAATGATCATACAAATAATAAATGCGACAAAGGACTGCAAGTTTGTATTATGATATCTCTATGGATTACAAAAATGGCCGAATGCGGCTG